>JAVDBV010004079.1:0-10200 GCA_032619315.1 Piper longum | reverse complement strand
TAGGTTTTGGTTAGTGAAAGTGTCCCAGGGGGGGGGGGGGTGGGGGAAGAAAAACACACAATGGCAATCTCGTAAAAATATTGACTCTATTTGTACTCGAGTCAAAATAATAACTAGCTCGTAATAAATCCTAAAAAAATCTAGAAAAATTGGGAAAATCTCGTAAAACAAAATAAACACCACAACATCAAAATGATATGCTCTATAACTATTAACCCACTCTAACTATCTAATAATGTGTCCTAATGCGTTAATCGACCTAAAACTATTTCTACGATCAAATCCATAAAAAAAAAAAAATTACTCCATACTTTCATATATTCTGATAACTCATCTCACATCATCTCTTCGACATTATCATCATATATTCAGGTATACGTGACTTTCATCGCTCATAACTCATGCTAGTCTCGACTCAGAGTGCGGTCTATGAACTGACTCGATTCGAACCGACGGTTGAACCAACTAGTTCGTTGTAATAAAACCCTTACTCGAGTCACAGGTTTTACACACTGTCTAGGAGCGGGAAATGCTTGGAGCTACTTTGAGGTTTGTTTAGGACTCGGCCCTGATTTATTGTTCTATTATATTGTGATTTACTTTTACTATTTGTAGGACGGGTTAAGTGGTGTCTTATTGGATCCCACTTAACGGGATATTTAGTCAAATAATTTTCCGGATTAATAACCCTCGAGTATGATTTTGAAAACAAGATCTACCACAAGTTGCCTTTGGGCCTATTATATAAATCCTTTCCCAGGTGTGTGTGTGTGTGTGTGTGTGTGTATGTATATATATATATATATATGAGAATAATGATACTAGCAATATTAAAGCATCAAGCATATTTTTCATGCAAATATACATAGTTTCTCCATTAATATATACACTTGATGGTCATAGACCATTGCTAAATAAATTAACAAAAAACAAATTGTAAAAAAAAAGTTTAAACTCCTAACTTAATTAATTCCATAATGGTTTCAGCATTATTAATTTATGTCCCTAAAAGCTCTATTAGATAGAAAAGTCAATGAATATTATTAGCTCAACATATGATCTGAGTTAAAAATGCCGTATACGTTGTGTTACACTACAAAAACACACATGCAGAAAATCAATTCTTATTAACAAAAGGGGAACAAATTTAAAGTCACACTCTAATGAAAAGTAGTAGACTAAACCAATCAAAATACAATAAAATTAAAATAATATATTTAGCCATTATAGTTTATCTCCTCATTAAATAATTAAATTTATCTCTAAGATCAGAGTCATTCATCTCCTCATTTAATTTAAAATTTATCAGTAAAATCATGATCTATCTTTAATATAGGCATAGTCTATCGTCTCCTTATTTAATTTACAGTATACGTATAAAATCTAGGTCAATCTCTCATATACGTTGTGCATGCACAATGTCTATGCCTAGTTTCTTTGATGAGCACTAGAAATTATTAAGTATGGTATCATTATTTAAATTTTAAAAAAGTATCGAATTTGATGGCAAATACTAGCTGTAGCAGAAAATTGATATGCGTTTTTTAAACTATTGGTGATATGTTGTTTTAGCTTTGATAATTTAGTAAGTAATACAATTACTTTTCTTTTAATTTTTATATATGTGCTTAAGTGTCTTCCAAAAATAGAGATCCTACTAGGTATATATCAATTTCTCATAGTCATAAATATTATTTGCTTGGGACAAAATAGTAAAAAAAATACATTTTCTCTTTCTATCGTTCCCAAGTGTATGAAGAAAAAGAAAACAAGGACAAGGAAAGATGATTTTTTCTAGGACTCGGCCAAAAAAAGAAAAAAAAATCCTTGCTCAAAATTGAACTTGGAAGTCATTTAATTTTCTATATTTTCTCCATATAAAAAATAAAAATAAAATTTCAAAATGTCATGTCATTTCTTATCCTTTTTTTATTTGTTTTTTCAAGCTAACTAAATGCTTAATTATTTGCAGCATTCAAGCGCTCTAGGTACCGATACAGGCTACGCTGGGTATGGACCAGAACAAGGCAATGAGGTATATATATATATATATATCTTAATATATCTTGGGGAAAAAAATTATGCACATATAATCTATTAATCTATATATATATATATATATATATATATATTTCTCACACTGAAAGCAATGACTTATTGGTCATTTTCCTACATGAAGCTTCAATCTGATTAAAATTTTATTGAAGTCTACAAGAAAAATATATGAGTCAATGCTAAATAGTTTTAAGTCAACGCATAAAAGGTGATAATGAACATTGAGAACCTCAAACTTAGAGATGCACTTAGAAATATTGGCCATGTGTAATAACCTAATACTATAATATCCTTTGTTAGGATATATATGGACCTTGATAATTACCTGATTACTTTGCTAATTAACAGAGCATGTGATAATTGGCATGTGTACATTATCGTCAACATATATAGTAGGATGTTTGTTTGAAATAAAAAAATTATATAAAATCTCAAGAAATTTTGGTCATTCCTTTTTATTATAATTATAAAAAGTGATAGAACTTATAAGGTGGTGCTTGGCAAGTTGCAATGAATCAGTGATGGTCTAGGAGTTTTACTCAAGCGTTCGGAAATGTTAAAACTAGGAGGTAGAAAATTGGAGTACCTTAACTCCCATAGATCAATCTTTGATTATTTATCATCGAGCTCTTTTCATAACGACTACTAGAGGCAATTGTACATCGTCCACCCTTTGATTCTCAATAATAGTAGATGAAAAGAGTTGCCAATAAGAGCGAGATGAGCAATCTAAAGCCTTTCAACAACTTGACCCCATCAATTAGCCATTTCTCTTAATCCCTTATTATAAGATTGGATGCCCTATGTATAAAGTTAACTCTTACCTATTACGAGGTATGCATTTTCTATCAAGAAAAGAGGTGCAATACCCTTAAAGAAGAGCTTAGGATACTTGTGACCGCTAGGGAATAGTTGTATCCTTTTTCAGATAAGTACAACCATTAATAATAAATGTCCTTTCATAAAAGAGTGCAATTTGGATGGAGCCGACGAACAACACTTGAAGGTTAGGTTGCAATTTCCAACCCAAAAACTAAAATGAGGTTGACCTCTTTTTTATTTTGTAATGCTTATAAACATCTTTTTATATTTATATTCTGCCAATAGAGTTTAAACACACTTTTACAACTTTATATTTTCTAACAAAAAATAACCAAACACCATGCATAGGCGTGCAAGTGGTGCAATTATTGTGCAGCCGAAGATATTTATCAATTTCACAAACATTAATTGTTACCACACAATTTACCACTTTTCTGACCGTTCGCTATTACTGAATTCTAACCATTTTGACCAATAGTAAATAATTAAAAATTTGTAAATTTTGATTTCAACTATAAAAATCTTTAGAGACATAAAACCGTTGTCATAATCATAAAGTATTACTTAAACTATATATTTGTGTTAAACCAACTTTAAAAAGATATAATAGTATGAAAGTTTAATTAACCACTTCTTATTTGTATTGATCAATATAATTATATTTTTATTTTTAAAAATAAATAAAATGGTAAATCAATATAATGATAATAACAGTAGAGGATTTTGCCACTATCGTTTCAAAATGAAAACGGTTCTATTAAATTATTACTTTTTTTATCATTTTCTTAAATTGTAAAAAAAAAACTTACTCATTTTATTTCAACTTAATTTGAAACGGTCAATAAAAATGTAAATTGGTTAACTACTTGTGGTCCTAACTGGTCCACATAAGTGATAATTATCATTCTTGTGAATTACAACTACGATAAAACAACCCGACTCAACCGCTTTCATTCTAATTATTAATTAATACAAAACAATTCCAAAGGCAACCATATGATCATAGTTTTTAAAACTCAAAACTAGGACTCGACTCGGCGTGTCATGGAGTCTAGTTGACTCCGAGTCGTCTCTATGCCAAGTAAGAATCATTTATATTAAATTTTTAATTATATAAATAGAAATTTATATAAAATTATTTTATATTACTATTTTGACCTTTGAAATTGACAAATATATTATTTATATTACTTTAAAATATTGATTAGCTAATTTAAAAGAAAAATAATATATTTTGATAACTTTTATGACATGACTCAGAAAATTAATTATATAAAGTTATTTATGGAGTTTGACTTAGTAAGCTTCGCAGTTGAGTCATCTCGGGGAGTTTATGGAGTCAAAAAAAAGTTTTAAGCTATGCCTGTGACAAATAAAAATTGCAAAGCTATTACTGGTCCCCCCATATTCATGTTCAGATGTGATATCACATCCAATTTGAGCATTAATTTCTAAAATGAGAAAAAATGAAAGGCTAGTATTAAACTGATGATGAAGATGTGGTCCATGTAGTGTGGTCTTTTTCCAGCTAGTGTATATATCAATTGCTACACATTTTTATAACTCACTACTTATAAATTTACATAACTAATTAATCCACTACTTGACTAAAAAACTTTAGAATTTTTTTCCAATACTTAATGAACATAAAAATGAAATTAAAATCATGCATATTGCTTTGTGGAGAAAATTAGTCCCTTGTGAGAAAGTGTCGGGAATAGTTTTTCCATACTTTTAGAAGCAGGGAAAAGATAAAATTGAATCCATTCTTACCTCAAATTTTGATACAAAAATATATTTTTTCTTCTACGGCTACGATTCGTGCAGAGATGCGAGAAAAATTAGAATTTAATTTGCCTATGGCCATTTTAAGAGCATGTAGAGAAAATTTATCTCTTTTTTCTAGTGTAGAAAATTTGTTAAACCTATTAAAAACTTGATGTTTTAGGTTTTACATATTTTATGATGATTATTAATCCGTGGATATTAAGCATAAATACAGATATCTAAGCAGCATTAAATTTCTTTGAGCCATTTTATTTTCCTCTGATTTATGTGAATGTCAGAAGACTAAAAATATTCGTCTCAAGAAATATCCGCTTTGGTCCGTAAAACCCAAATATTATTATTTTCACTTTAAAATTAGAAATAAGAAATCTAAATATAATTATCAATTGATGTTTCTGATTTCTTTTATTTATCTAGTGTATATTTCTTATTCAATTATTTAAAGTAGATAACCTTCATGTAAACTTAGCTAAAGCTACTGCTCTTTGTCTATTCAAACTTTTTGTCTGCACACTTGACAATATTTCAATTCATATTTATGCAAAAGAAGAAGTTTAATTAGGCAATAAGGCAAGTGGGAAAAGGTTATTAAATCTTAATGCAAATTGAGAATTTGAAATATAGATGATTGGTGGGGGAGGGTTCAAGTGGATGGTTTAACTTTTGGCTCTTATTCCTTCAAGTGGATGAGTATTGTATATATGTTACAAAAAAAAAAGAAGTTGATTTATTATACCGTAGGCTTGCAATATAATATGTATTTGTTTAGCATTAAGGGTGATAATATGGGCTTAATTATAATCATTATAAGCTTGCAACAATAATGCAAATAGTCATACGCCCCAGGAAAATTTAAATTTGAAAAAAATGTTTTTTTCCAATTAAAATAACTGTTGTTGATGCAGAAAAATAAAGTTTAATTAGTAGTATAAAATATCATGAGAACACTAACTGCCATTGCTAGTAAAAATTCTTTAAAAAATATGGCCATAATTTTTTTCTATATGATATTTGATCAGCATTACTATTTCCTCCATACAAAATTATTAGCTAATCAACTTTATGGAACTTCGACTAATGTATACTTCATACGAAACTTATAATATAGTTTTATGAAATAATATAGGAGTTGAGAAGGGCCATTGCAAGCACTGTTTATAAAGATTTGGGCATAAAACATAACGAGGTCTTTATATCAGATGGTGCACAAAGTGATATTTCTCGCCTCCAGGTCTGTCAATTTAATAAATCCTTAATTGATTTTATTGTTATCATTTCCCTTTAGAAAATATAGTATCTTAATTACATATAATAAATAACATGACCAATTAAGTTTAGAGAACATTTAAAGAATTTACCTTACATTGCTTCTTTGAAATTACAGGTTCTTTTTGGCTCAAACGTAACAATGGCTGTTCAAGACCCTTCTTTCCCGGTCAGTTAGCGCCCTTAGTGCTTTTACCATTGGACATATATTAATATTATGACAAGAATATATGCACCAAGAAACTATACAGGACCGAGGAGGTATTTTTTTAAGACATAATATTAATATATAGGACATATATTAATATTATGACAGGAATATATGCACCAAGAAACTTCTTAAGAGTCCAAGCTATACTGAAACATACTCCTGATTACCAAAAAAAAATGACCCAATTGCTTAGCCAAAGATATTGTATTATCTCTTAACAGCTCTATGGGAACAAATGTTTCTGGTGAATCTAACTTGTTACAAGTAATTAAACAGGCATATATAGATACCGGCGTTATCATGGGACAGGCAGGTGACTTCTATGAAGATAAAGGCAAGTATGCAAACATTGAGTACATGAAATGCACAGCAGAGAACAATTTCTTCCCCAATCTTTCCAACACTTCCCCCACAAATATCATTTTCTTCTGCTCTCCCAACAACCCAACTGGGCATGCTGCTTCAATGGACCAGTTGAAGCAGCTAGTCCAGTTTGCAAAGCAAAATGAATCCATCATAGTATTTGATTCTGCTTATTCTGCTTTCATCTCCGACGACAGCCCGCGATCAATCTTCGAAATACCCGGTGCAAAAGAGGTTTGATTTGAATGGTTTATGATCATACAAGCACCACTATAGTAAAAAAAAACTTAAAATGTTTCATTTTGCGTTATAGGTTGCCATTGAGATCTCTTCTTTTTCCAAGTTTGCTGGCTTTACTGGAATTCGCCTCGGTTGGACAGTGGTTCCAGAAGCTTTAACCTACTCAAATGGCTTCCCTGTAATCAATGACTTCAACAGAATTGTTTGTACATGTTTCAATGGAGCCTCTAGCATTGCCCAGGCAGGGGGACTAGCTTGCCTTTCACCCCAAGGCCACAAGGTCTCTCTCTCTCTCTCTCTATATATATATATATAAACACTTCTTTCCTAACAACTTAATTTCCTTGTACGAGTGCTAAAGAACTAGCTAACAAAGAGAGCAAAATCTGCTCTAAATTGTTGTTGCAGGCCATAATGGAAGTGGTGGATTATTACAAAGGGAATGGGAAGATATTAGCCAGTGTATTCTCCTCCCTTGGATTGAAGGCATGCGGTGGCAAGAACTCGCCATATTTGTGGGTGAAATTTCCAGGAAGGAAATCATGGGAAGTGTTCACAGAGATCCTTGAGAAGGTGAATGTGATAACAGTTCCTGGGAGTGGGTTTGGGCCTGGGGGAGAAGGTTTCATCAGAGTGAGCTCGTTTGGAAACAGGGATTGCATACTTGAAGCTTCAAAGAGGCTCAGAAACCTCTTTAGCTAAGAGTAAGACCATATTATTATAGTATAAACAACTGATGAAATAACTGCTATAAGACTGCTTAATTTTTATTGTCATTGCTATATAAGTTGTCCCTTACTGGAGACTAAATAAATGTCTGATTTATATGAATGTTGAACACCATCTCTCATTAATCATATTGACTAAAGTTTTAATTAAAGTCATAACAGGTACGAGAAATATTTTATTAAATTGAGTTGAATTGAATTAAATTTACTTTAAAATTATAAATAAAATATTTTATAAAACATTAGAAATATTTTTGCATGATCAATATTTATTAATTTAAAAATCATGCTAAACTACCCTGATTTAAAAAAATTTAAAATATTGAACTAAAAAATTGAGTACAAATCAAAATAGTAAAAAGGTTTAATCCATAGATTTGAAAAAAGATCAAAATAGTACAAAGGCTTAATCTGCGAATTAGAAAAGAGAACGCATTATTATTACCGGGTCGGACTAGTTAGGCAGTGTAATATGGTATTTAAAACTAAGATTTTTTATATACACCAACACGAAGCTAAATCTGTGATTGGTGGTGCATTGGAACTTTATACTTGAAATGCAAGTATTTATGACCTTTGAAGAAACCTCCGTACAGTAAATGCCCCTGATCAGTTTTCCCTTAAAATATGTTACCAATAGGAAATTTCCATCCCCAATCATTCAACATTGAACGATGATTATGATTGCTAATAGCATCACCGGAAAAAGAACCATATATAAGTACATAAATCAAGGTTCTAATACACAGTTCATAGTTTTTTCTCCTCCAAGCTTATCATGTAACAGCAAAGAATAAAAGTTGCAAAGTAAACGATAAACCTTGAGTAGTCTGTTGCTCAATGTGCATCAAATGGTAGAAACGTACAGCTTGAGAGTGAACTGCAGGCTGGTGTGATCTGCAAGTAAAGGCTACAACAGAGCATCCTCCGAATACTGGTGAATAAATTATAAGAGCTGGTACCAATTTCTTAGTCAATTATAGGTGAGAACCTGACTGCAGACCAACTCAACTGACGCAAAACTCTTCCTAGCTATACAGCTCCAAGCATCTTTCTTTGCTTCTGGAGAGGGGGCATCCTTTCCAGAGGTGCTGGCCTCTGAAGAAGCTACCGATGTAGATGGCAAACCACGAACAGCTTTACCCATATAAGTTCAAACACTACTATATCAGAACTAGTATCTTTGGTAATCACATGAAGTTTTCCATGCAGAGCTTCAAGCAGATATGGTGCTTCTGAGTCAGTAAAATCCGTAACAGGAATTTCTTCCAAAGCAACTTTCCAAATATCTTTTTGATGATCATAAACTTTTAATCACCCCACTATCAAGCGAACTAGAAGGATCCAATGCATAAAGATCCCCGTTCACCACTACATGGTCCCAGCCTGCTTTGCTGGCAATCCCTCTCCCATGCCTGCAGGCATTTCTGCCCATCTGTTAGTTTCAGGATCATAAACCTCTCCACCCAGATCAGTATAGAAAGACCAGGAATACAAACTTTGAGGCACACATAATTTTCCCCTGTATGAAGTCATTCCAGTTGCAATAGGCTTCAACATATCAGCCAAAAGAGCTGTTGGCAAGACTTCGGTTGCCCTTGAGAAAGGAATATTAGGTACTTCAGACCATGTATCTGTTATCGTATCATATACTTCTGCAGAGTGTAAAGGAGCTAAAAAAAATTCACAAGTTGAATTCTAGAAGAACGATGTTAAATCATAGAAATTACTTCCTAGAGAATCAGCGATAAACATATAAACAAATAAAATTCAACCAAAGAACTTCCAAACCATCTGTTACAATTTCAAATAGTAGTGTTGGACGTTATTTTTTTTGGACGGCTAATATTTGGAGAGAAATCTCAAATTCCCTAGATTTCTTCTATTTTAGAAGATAATCCTAATTAAAACCTAATTATTATTTATGTATATCTCCTATTTGTGGTAGGAGTCTATATTAGGGAAAACACATTCTTGTAGGAGTCTTATTATTATTTTCTCGCTTCTATTATTGGAGACAACACAGGAGAAGAAAAAAAAGCAGTTTTGGTGCTTCGCTTGGGGATTTAGGTTGTGGAACCTATTCTTCTCCAATCTTGTGAATAGAACTAACCTTTGAGAACATCTTTGATCTTATTCCGCTGCAAGGTACGCTTTCTATCATGTTTTAATTAATTCTACACTAGCATCAAGAGCCTTTTTTGATGTTCTCCACGTATTTATGGTAACTCATCATCAAATATTGATAATTATGATTGTTCATGCATAATTAATCAAGAATCATGACCGGTTTTAAAAGTTTTTTATTAAAAATCATGTTTTATGGACTGAATCATAGAATTGAATCAGTTTAGATGATGGTATTGTCAAATTTGATTAGATGCCGATGTTATCAATTGTTTTCCGTGATAATGATTATTTTATGCATGATTATTTATAAAATTTCGTAATAAATTTTCTTCGTTTCTTTATTATTAAGATATTTATAATTTTCATGTTAGATTTATGATAGTTAGATAATTACATGATAATTAATTAATTTTTGTTAATATTTATTATGTTTCGATCTGTTATTTCTTGATAGATTTAACATTATTGATTTTAATTTGATTGGGATTAATCAATTAAATTAGCACTAAAATCTACCAACCAAGAAATATCCCCAATTTTGCCGACAACTCCCGAGTCCGACGGTAGCCGCTGTCACCTCTCCGGATCCCGAAGATG
>JAVDBV010004078.1:0-13853 GCA_032619315.1 Piper longum | reverse complement strand
AAAATTTATTTTATAATAAAATTTTGACTAGATCTTGCATAAGATTGAGTCAAGTTTTTATTACAAAATTATTTTATAGTTTTTAAAAATTTATTTCATAGTATTAATACGAGTGAGAATCAAATCATGTTTTTATTACAAAATTATTTTATTTTAAAATTTTTTTTGTAATAAATATTTGATTAGATTCGAGATCAAGTAAAATTTTTATTAATTAGTAGAGAAAGGTCAACATGACGTACATAATAAATTTGTACAAAGTCATGTAAAAATAAATAAACTTCGATAAAGTTCAAAGTAGCAGAGAGCAGAGTCAACAAGAAACGCACCCCACAGGCCACGTCTCGGGAGATGGCAGATAAAGCGGAGGAACAAGCAGAAGACGACGATAAGAGAAAGTAGGCATAAACTGTTGGTCGGGTCAACGACTAACCACTCCAATGCCAGCTTTATTCGTCAGAAAAAAATAGTACACTAACATACATAATAATCGCTCCGTGCTTGACATCCTTTATCTGTTACGATCAGGAGCCGTGGGAGGGCAAAAACCAGACGCCCTGATCTATTTACTGGATTTGATTCTTCTCAAGTGGTTTCTGGATCTTTACTAATTGTATGACGAGTATGCTGTATGTGGATGTGGTTACACTAAAAAGTTGGCGGACAAATATTTGTTAAACGTAAATAAGATGACTCAAGTCTTGAACGATAAAATAATGTTTGGATATGGAACGCTAATAACTAAATACGCCGCATTTAGCATTCATTCACATTGATCTTGCACGTTCCCAGAGAGGAACAAACCAATCAAGCAATATTGAAGCCCTCATCGCCTTAGAGATTTTAAGTTAAACCTCAAAAATGTAAACAATGTGGAAGAAAGAAAGATTTTTTTTATCATACTACAGAAAAGAGTAAACGGTCACCATTGAGATATATCTAACAACCATTCTCCTTCGCATTAATAAGAAGTAAAGATGGATACAGATTAATTCCCAGCTTTAGTAAACACTAATTCATGTCATCATCAGTATCGATCGTAGTGGGCAAAATCTATATTAATATTTTAAATACATAACTGGAGCAAAGAGGGAAAACAGAACAGCTACACAACTCCACCAGAAATATAGGGGGTGGGATTAATTGCAAGATCAGTAGTAGCATGCAGTAGAAGTAGTAGACGACGAGGACGACCAAGAAATTAGATGAAAACAGATGATGACGATGATCAGTCTTCCTTCTTTACATGACACCCCATGATTCCAGGTTGGAGAAGTTTGGTAAGACGTCCAGATCAGAGAACCCGGCTTCACCTCCAGACCCGTAACCAATCGTAGCCGTACCCAATGCCTGCCGCTGCTGGTGGCCGAGAAGGAAGGCAGAAGTGTCGACCGTGGGCAGCAGGTATCCCCCATTGTGTTGCAGCAGCGGGGGTGGCGCAACAAGCCTTCCTCCTCCGCCACCGCCGCCTAGTCTCTGCGGCTCGGGCTTCACCATGGCGGTAGGGGAGGGAGGTGACATCCAGATGCCGGTGACCTGCTGGACCATGTGGCGGAAGTTGGCCGGGTCGGCGTTGATATAGGTGGTGGGGGAGCGCTTGGTAGCTCGAGACTTACGGCGCTTGGTGACTCGTCCGGTGGGGCGGGCAGAGTGTCTGGGACGGAGCGGGTTAGAGCTAGGAGCTAGTGATGAGTCCGGGTCAGAGGAGGTGGAGGAGTCGGGTAGGAGGGGAGGGGAGGGGTGAGACGAAAGGGAGTTGTTGTGGATCAGGATGGAGTCGGAGATCCAATTGTCGGGCCAAGAGGCGGACGTCATGGCTAAGTGGTCAAGGTGGGCGGAGGAGGAAGGCAACATTTCAGCTTCCTCCGACGCCATTAACCTGATTTCCAACCAGCACTCTTAGTAGTAGCTAGTGCATGAACAAGGTAATTTGGTTGGTTGAGTAGGGAAGCAGCTCATTCCTATAAAAGGTTGAAGTATGGAACTCGGCCGGGGGATCAGTGTTGATGTAGAAACTAGAAAGGGACGAGGGATATCAACTATACAAGAAACACTTTTAGAAGAGTAGGGGAGGAAGACTGGCGGCTCTAAATAGAGCGGAGATACCCCGTGTTTAGGGGAAGGTGGCGCTTTTTAAAAAAAAAAACAAATAAAATAATGAAAAAGAAGGAAACATCAGAAGGGGGACAGCGCCACAACGGGAGTTTATTGTGCTTAAAGTAAAAAAAGAAAAAGTGATATTTAGGAGATGGAATCATTGGACCTTGGATATATAATCAGGAGATGGATGTATCAGGGATGGGAATTGGGAGGGTAGGAGGAGGAAGACGTCGTCGGTGAAAGGACGTCATGGGCGTGGACGCCCAAAAATGCGGGACCGCGCTGTCCACGTGGAACAGCCCGTCCCCTCAAGAATCAAGAGAAACTCGGTCGGTCTTCGGTTGGGGCTTGGGATAATATATCTGTGGTGGGTGGCGGTAGGGCTGCGTGGTTATGGCAGATGGTGGCCCGAGTTAACGTTGACGTCGAGAAGATGATGGGGTCGTTTGACAACAAAATAACGTCGTCAGTGTTTGTGCGTGCGTACCCGTGCTTTCTTCCTTTCTTCTTTTGAGCTGTCTTGGATCCTACTTGGTGAGAAGGAGCTATGAGGATTTACGAGGATTATAGGGCCCAGCGTCTTCCTACCATGTTCCTTCTTGTGGGTGAAAACGCGACAGTTGCATTTTCTCATCCCTTTCTCGGGCTTTTTTTTTTTCAGTTTATATAGCGTAGACTAATTATTACCTATTACATACATCCCAATTAATATGAGTAAAATAAAATATTAAACAATTGAATTGAGTTATGACCACTGAAACGTAGGGCAAAGATGAAAAACTAGGGATTTTGTGGGTTTTCTCAAAGGGAGTTAATCGGCTCCAGCCATGCATAGATTATATTAATTGAGTAGTCATCGACAATTAATCTCCCAACGATCGACCCGGTAATAGACCAATGCCCAACTGCTTTGATGATCAAAATCAAACTTTTTTCTGCGTGATTGGTGGTTAGTTAGATCTTCTTACGTCTCTCAATATATATATACACTTCCACACGACGTTGTGCCTTTACTTCCCCTTTCAGCAGCATCGCTCCCATATTCTATCCAAAATAAACCTAATTTGTAGAGGTTTATTTTTAAGGTACTCTTTAAAAACATTAGTTTTTAAGGTACACCTTCTATTTTGATAAACACTAGTTTGGTGGTATTAGCATTTAAACTTCTGTCACTTTTTATCCTCCCTCTGTCCATATATACTTTTTCTTTTTTCTGGGATCTCACACCCGCCCTCGTTCCCCAAAAAGCGCACAAAGTCGCAAATTACAATCAAATCAATTCCCGATCACCGCTTTTCACTTTCCCTTCCCCCCTTCATCTCAAATATGATCTGACCGCGGATATCGCCCCCCTTAATTTGATTCACTTCTTCATCATTCATCGTCGGGTAATTACGTGCGCTCATCTTCGGTATAAAAAGAAGAGGCAAGAAATATAGGTGCAGTCGTGGTAGTGACGCACGCGTGGTGCAATGGTGAGCGTGGGCTGTGCGTAATTTTAGCCCATGCGGAGGGGGAATGAGGGTGCAGGGGGCCACGGGGGGGCAACCGCATTGATTGCGGGCGTGGGCACCGCCCATGAAAGAAAGACCAATTTACTTGGGCCGACAAGCCCTACGCGCGCACCGCCTCGACAGCAGCGCTCTGATGTTCGATGGGCCCACATCGCGCATTTAAGCCGAACATTGACTTTTTGGAGAGGAGCACGGGCCCATGCGCACGGGCATAAGGTCTTGCCTCCTTTTTCAAAAAAATCACAGATCAGATCATATTTATTATTGATACGGGGAGTGATTACTACTTATTAATTATACTAAAAAAAGTATTATTGGTCCAGCTCTTTGCTTCTTTTTTTGTACATCAGCTGGATTGTCTTAAGCTTCATAACTAAAAATAATTATGTCAAAGAATAACAAAAATTTATTGAATAAAAATAATTTATTTATAAGGCCCGAAATAACTAAATTAATGTAGTTGGAATGCTATCAGATAATTTTTGTTTGAAAAAGTTAGGATGCATATACCTGCGCCAACACGGACAATTGAGCGGCAGTGGCTTTTAAGTTGTATGAATGAACCTCAATGTTAACAGGGCCAGTGGGTAGTGGAGACACTTGGGATGACTGATACATCCCAAGTGGTCAACTGGATAAGGAGCAAGGGACTGACCCTAGAGCCGGACTGCACCCCAAGTGTAGTTACCTTTGCCAAATTATGTTGGGCCATTAATTATTCGATTTGGATGAGAAAGTAATCCATTCGTTACAGAAATTAACCTTGATCATGGGCTCTACATACCCACACAAATGGATCCATTTTAAATTAAATCTCAAAAGTAATAATAGCAAAATAAGCTACATATATCAAGAGAGCATCTCCCCGTAAAAAATCTGGCTAGCAGATTTTCCTCTTTTATTTTTGAATCCTTTCCAGCTACCTGTTATCGGAAAGACGGTCTTCGCAGCAGATGCGGGTGATGTATTAGTTACTTCGCTCGTAATTCCAGTAGTACTTTTGCGACCGTCATGCGGTGGTGCTTCTTCTTCTGAAGTGCAAGTGTTATAATCCTTCGCAGTCAAGTAATCTTCATCGCTTTCAGTTTCATCCACCCCTAACTTCTTACCATCCGACATCGTTGTTAATGGTGGCGAGAAGTACCCTTTGACGCCGGTGACTCGTTGTCCCCCCATTACGCAGTTTAGATCATGCACCACCTGATTCCCGTCGTACATATTATGATCAAATGCAAAAGCTATGATCAATAAATCACTCGTGTTTATTTCTATATAGATTTAATTACCTTGTCCATTGGCGGTCTCTCGTCAGGATCCTTGCTAAGACAACTCTCTATTATCTGAACCATCCCAAAGAGCTGGTGCACATCGTGGGATTCCATAATCCTGGGATCAATCAACTCTTGGTAGTTCCCCTCTACCAGTAGAGGCTTTGCCTGCAAATTGTGTACAGGAAACAGCTGATGATCACTTACATACCTAGCTTTAAATTCTTTATGGAAAAAAAAAAGAAGAATATTGCAAGCATCTTTTACCCATCCAACTAAGCTATTGTTCTCGAGTGACTTGTCCAATGTTGTTCTCCCACTCAACAGCTCCAACAGTACAACGCCAAAGGAATACACATCCGACTTTTTAGAAACTTTCCCGCTCTCTGCATATTCTGGTGCCACATAACCTACTGTTCCCACTACCCTCGTCTCTGAGGAGCCACCCGATCCCGAATTTTGGGTTCTTGCAAGTCCAAAATCTCCAAGCTACATGTAACAGTATCGAGAGAAGGCTCTTTACAAGTTAATAAATAAATGTTTCTCACTTCTATTATCATGTGGATAATCTTTAATTAGATGGTACCATTGGTTCATAGTCATGAGTGACAAGAATGTTGCTGGGTCTCATGTCCCTGTGAATTATATCCTTTGAATGTAGATATTTCAAGCCTTCAGCGGCTCCAAACGCAATTTTCAGTCTATCCAGCCAGCTCAAAACGTCTGTGCTCTTGTCTGCATTGGGTGATTAAAATTAATATTAAAAAGCTCAGGAGTAAATTAAAAATGTTAAGAGTTGAATGTCGATGGGAAAGGAGGAGAGGTTGGAATTTCTCACCTGACAAATGGTAGTCTAGTGATTTATTGCATACATATTCATACACAAGGAGCCGGTGATTTCCTTCCGCACATGAACCCAACAACATAACCACATTTTTATGTCTCGCCTTGCTTAGCACTTGAACTTCCCTCTTAAACTCCTTTTCCCCTTGAGAGCTTAAATGCTTGTGCTGCTTCACTGCAATCCTTGGTCCATCCA
The DNA here is from genome assembly GCA_032619315.1 of Piper longum. Lineage (NCBI taxonomy): Eukaryota > Viridiplantae > Streptophyta > Magnoliopsida > Piperales > Piperaceae > Piper > Piper longum. The sequence continues at coordinate 7,932 of JAVDBV010004078.1, read as the reverse complement.
CCAGCTTCCCTTGGTAGACTGGCCCAAATCCACCTTCCGATAGAAAATCTCTGCTCGCAAACTTCTCTGTTGCAACATGTAGCTCACCAAATGTAAATTCCCTTATTCGATCAATCTTCGGTCTTTCATTTCCACACTCAGAACAGGCCGAATTTCTTGTCAATTCTTGGCACTGTGCAACCTCAATGGTGAAGCAGTCTGGATACTCTATGTTCTTTTTCGGTTGAGTACTGCTGGAATGTGGACGAATTACTTCTATGTCCTTGACTTGCTCAAGTGTCGGATTGAGCAAAATTGCACTCGTTACTGAATTAGCTTCAAGCTCATCTTTTCTTTGAGCAAGACGTGGAGAATGCTTCTTCTCTTTAGCAGTGGACATGACATGCACAATTTTGGTCTTACTGGAATCTCCTTCAACATGAAACACGTCGTTGCTTGACGTAGATTTACTGACACATTTCTTCTTTATCGCGTCCTTTTGAGCATCGGTTGTTTGTTCTTCACCAGCTTTCGAATTCTTGTTTTGACTAACGGAGTCTGGCAATTAAACAAATCATATGTAGCTATCAATCAAGACATGATAGCTCAAGTGTAATGTGTGTGTGTGTATATATATATATATATATCAGAAATGGGAGGATATAAATACAAGCGTAGCATTTACTTTTTGGAGCAAACTCCAAGCTAAAGAGATCATCGTCGTCATGAATTCCAGGCAACATCTCATCATATGTTACAAAGCTGCTTCTGCTTCCATCTCTCTTCATGGTATTGGTTGTTTCTGTCGAAGAACATTTTGGTCCTCGCAAGAGCTCAACGCTGTCGTCTCTCTTCATCCTTGATATTCCACAGTTTAACTTATCCAAAAAGTACTTTCTGTCCTTCTTCAACTGCCTGTTCTTTGTTTGTACATCAGTTTGATGTCACCATTTATGTAATCCTTGGTAATATTTTGTTTCTTTTTGATGAAAAATAACATCTTTTTGAAATGCTCAAGTCTAAATTCTCAAGGTTTGTGCTGACATTGCTTTATTGATGTGAAATATTCATGCAAATTACATACTAACCTGTCAAGAATTATCCAGGTTGCCTGCAATGCCGTAGCAGCTTCCAGGGCAACAATTTTTGGCGAGGATGCAGGGATCACCAGAACACTGAACTCAATCTAGAACGTTTTATAATCAATAAACCAAATCAAGCTAGCTAGTGATCATGTAAGAAGCATCAAAAGTAAAATTTGAAAGAAGAAATGTATAATTTGTTCAGGTGTGTCTTATGACTGTATGATTTCTGCGGTTCGATGTATGTCAGTCATGTTATGGACAAGAAAAAGATTAATTATACCTTGTTGGCTTCATAGATATCGTTAATGCGGACAAGCTCTAAGTTGTTCTGATAATCTTCTTTCTTCTTTTGAACAGCTTCTTTTATAACTGCTTTGTTTGTTCCAGAGATTGAGCTCGAAATCACTTTCATCTTATACCCCACTAATGAATCAAAACAACAAAATACTATTATAAGAAGCACAAATATTTCATCACGAGAAAAGTTGCTGCTTTGTCCTAGTTAGTCATCCACTTGCGATCCAGAGATCTTGGGACATATTCTTGCCTCCGGGCAAGCTCTTAATCCAGCTTTTAACACCCAAAGGAAGACTAGTTAATAATATTCAAACTTCTAATGAGATTCGACCACCTTGTAAAAAACGAAACTTAATTAGTTATCGAATTATAACATGAAATATAAAAAATTCTTACACAATGTTCTGGTTCTCAACATGGAAAACGTACTAGGAGTATTAACCTGATGGAGAACTGACAATAGAATGAGCTCGTCTCCGGGCTTAAGTTCCAAACCCGTAAGAGCCCATTCTAATGCGCTCAAACTGATCCTTTTTGATGCATCCTGGATCACCACCACCTTTTGCATTGGTTTTTTCGACATTGCTCCTGTTGAAATGAACCTATAGGACTGGCTTCTAATATAAACAGAGTACAAAAGGAAATTCGAGTTAATTATTCATTGCAAAGTTTGTTCGCTTGTCGGGGCTTTGTTGTTCAACAGTACTTCTGCAGAACTTCTGATTTCCCTGAATCAAGTGTATTATTCGGTTTAAATTAAAAGCTTGGAAAGCAGTGATCATTTGAGCCTTCATTTACACAAGTGATCAAGAAAATAGAGCTACACAACTAAAGTTGGCTTTTTCCCTAGCAACACTATTTTGGGGAAGGTTGATACATAACACGGTGGACAAAGGAAATAAAACAGACACAGGATGAAGAATTTTGAGATAAATAAATATATCAACGAAAGTGAGTACTAAAAAAGCAAATGAGCACTCTTTATGCCTAAATATCCCTCAAATTTACGTTGATTGTAATCCCCACATTGACTCTCACAAGATATTGTGAGTTTCAACCCAGAATGGTTTCTCAAAATGCATGGACGGAGCTCAGCCGAAGGATATAGGATGGTGGTGGATACAGGAAAGCATCTGCGGTACTCGTTTGAGCGCATATTCCGATTTCGGGGGATGCGAGGCTAAAGTTTTCAATGGGTGTTGGCTGGCTACCACTGAAGATACACACAAAACTGTGGATTAATCCAAAGTTTGACAACTACATTTTGTCTGTCTTGTTTTAATTTTAATTCCCAACATTGCTTACGGAACTTCTGATGATGCATTTTTAGAGTTTTTTTTTTTTCGTCTTCAAAGTCAATCCCAAATCTAACATTCACCCCGCACACACGTACCAAATTTACACGGCCGCTCCATGAAGTATTGGACCCCCAACTTACCCTACCATAAAAATTTTTAGAGTGGAAGTTGCAGCAACCGGATGGGAACTTATTCATGTATCTGGTAGCTGGTTGACAGGCCTTCAATTTGCCGAGCAGATGATGAGATGAATTGTATGCAGAACTCTTTTTAACCCAATGGGAAATTATGAGATAAATGCAGGTTTTGATGGAGGCAATCAAGCAAGTTTTGTTTTGGCTCAAATTAGTGTCGAGAAAGGCGGGCCAACATACATCAGCTCTTGTATTGTTTTCTTTTCACGAGAAGAAATATGCAATCAGAAATTCCCATACACACTCAGAGACTTCGCCGCCAAAATAACTGTCCCTTTTTTTTTTGAAAAAAAAACTGTTTCCTTTTTTTTTTTGGAGGCGTAACCGTCTCTTTTTTTATAATATCCGAAATTTCGAAATCATTTTTCGAACATTTTTAAAAAATTTCCACCCCATTGGCCATTGCTGGCGATGCCGGCACCGAATGGTCACTTTTACTGTCCTTGACAATCTGGCTGGGGACACTTTTGGCAAAAAATCGTCATGAACTCATAAGTTATATATTCGAAATTCAACAAGAACCGCAACGATAATACATGTCAAGCATGATTGAGATTAGTAAAGATGACGACAAAACTGGCAGTTGTGAGTTAACTGGGGAGTCTGGCTTCCCGAGTTTGTTTCCCTGCTAAATTAGACAAAAGCCGGAGCAGGTTACAAAGCCAATATTAACTAAAATATATGAACGCGTATTTACAAGGCCTTCTAGTTAGGAAGATTGTTAATAAGATTGAAAGACACACAAATATTTTCAATTCCTTTTTATAGGTAGATGACAACTATCATATTTCAATGTGCCTCGCTGCATGACTCCTTGTATGGACAATTGCAAGATGGGGAATTTCAGACGGCCCCCTTCATGTCCGACTTCCGTGAATCCAGGTATCAGATGACTTGGCCACCATTTTTAACAAAGTACACTTGATTTGGGAGTGAATCCTCTCAAGCACATCACCTTTCTAATATTTGTCTATTTGTCAAGTAAGTCAAGCTGTACTTTTTTAAAAAGAAAAAACAAATCAGTTTATACCTTTTCTTTTCTTCCAAATAGATTAAAAATAAAAATTTCTATATAGAAATCTTGACGTTTAGTAGCCCCTAGCTCCTACTGTCTGCAATCTTTTGAAATTTATCTATATCTGAATTCTCGTTCCACCATTTTCTGCAGAGCGGGATCTGCTCGCGGTAATGCTAAGTGACATCAAGCGATGAAGCATGGATTTCGCATCACCTATTGTTCCCTTTTATATTTAAACCTATGACGAAAAACTTATGCGATAATAGGAACACAAAAATAGGATTGCGAGATGAAGTTTAAACACTATATAAGATAACTATAACAGACCTCATTCATGGGTGTCGCCAGATGCTAGAATTTTGGTGTTGTTCCTAGTAGTTCAACGTCCATGATGGGATAGCAGTAGCTATCCGAGTGGTGGAAACAACATACTGAGTCCGATTCGTGTTTAGTTGCCGGTGATAATTGAGGTGCCGATGATGGGTGCTGGAGGTCGAGTAGCGGGTGCCAAAGTACCGAGCATGATGCTGTTTGACGCACCGAGCGACATCATGACGGGAAGTCCATAGCGTGGGGGTCGATGCTAGCCAGGTGGGTGCTACCAAACATGTATCGGGAGTTATTGTGAGTACCGGGAGCATATGCTGAAGTACCGAGCATCATGACCGAGCGTGCAGCGGATGACGGGTCGTGGCCGAGTATCGGGCGCTATCGGGTGTGTAGCGTGTTCATGCGTCGGGCGCTACCAGGCGTCGAGTGTGACCGATAGCATACAACGTATCGAGCACGCGCGGTACCGAGCATCGGGTGTGACCGATAGCGTAACGAGCGTCAGGTGTGATCGATGTTACGTACGGGCGTGCATGACATGTCATCGTGAGTGACTGGCGCCTTGCGGGTGCACACACGATGTATGGGCGCGATCGATCACAGTAGTGCAAGCGCGTGCGGGACCGAGTGGATGCTGGTGTATGGTGTGACCAGGAGGCCGAACGCTTGGATAGGTCAAGTACTGTTTAGGGTTGAGCCAAGGAAGGTGAAATAGGCGGGTTCATATTTCGTAGGGATTGCTGCCGGGACCCGATGGATTAGCGGGACCGCCATCAGGTTGGTGGAGATTTGTTACCAGATTGGATCATGATTTCGGAGAAGATAATGATCGAATTGTGCAACTAACTCCAAGAGATAAACATGTGGTCGTGTAGATAAACCTGGAAGTGGGGATAAGGATGCGGTGGATCTTTTGGAGATAAAGCTACTGAAGATTGTTGTTTATCTAGAACTAGGGGATATACTGGAATATATATACACGAATTGAAGTGAAAGACGAGATTTTTCTTAGGGAATTGGAGAAGGACGTGACTCTCATATAGAATTGAGATGAGCCAATTGTGGGGCAGACTCTTGGTAGAAGAGGATGAGCAATTGTTGGAGCACTGTGTGTTGGAATTGATTTGCGGAGGACACCAAAGTTTGCTGTAGACAGTTCTTCGTGGTGAAGGGCTGGGAACTTCAAGTTGCTGGGCATTGTCGACCGGGGCTTATCAAGGTACATGTTTGTGGTTTTACAACCTAGTGCTATTTCGGTATTGCATGTAATCAAGTTGATTTGTGGGAGACGACTTGAGGGTTGTGGCTGGGATTGTGGTAATTCTAGTGTGCGAGTTCCATTGTAGTGGGTGCATTGGGGTGAGTCTGTGGGGGATGTCCATCGAGCAAGTACTTGTGAGAGGAGTCGAGTGCTTGTAATTTCCTTGTATTGGTTTTATAATATAAGGTTGGGAAGTATTTTTCCCGTATCTGTGGTCTTGTTTGTTGGCTGACATTTTAGGCAGGGAACGTTAGTACCAGGTCATGGTCGACGTTTACAAGGCAACGAAGTTGTGGGAACTTGTTGCTGAGACGAGCAAGGGGCAGACAACACGAGCGAGTTCAAATAGCGCTATCGAGTAGCGGTATTTGGTGGCGGTGATCGAGTGGTGATCAAGCGAGTGCTGGTTGGCGCTGGTGTGTAGCGGGATTAAGGAGATCGTTACCGGTATTGCTGATCGGTAAACCTCGTTGTGTTGATTTGTGGCCAAACCTGAGTGTTGGTGGTTTGGTGTTTTGCTTCTGGGATTTTATTTAAACTACGTAATTGACTTGAGGCTGACTGTTTCTAGGGTAGAAATACGCCACACAGGTCTGGTTTTGGGGCAAAAAATTTTGTCCTAAAAGTGCACCTGTGACAATAACCACCGCAAGGTTGATCGCTACACATCTCTACTAATCACTAATTTTCCTAAAAAAGATGATAGCTTATAAATAGGCAAAGAAACCTGAAAAAACAAAAAAAACCAAACCTTTGAGGCCAAAATTTCTTTGAATAAATGCCACACAAAGGGCGAAACTTATTCGTAAACTAAAACTTGCTCAAATGTCATCTTCTTCATCTTCATTGCCACTGTGAGAAGAATATTCTACAACAATCCCCACTAAAAGTAGTGCACTTATCAACCATACTGATAAGAAAGTGTAGACTAAGTTGTAATCATACATGATCAAACAACAAACATAAACATCTTACATTTTCGTTCTTAATTTTATATAGTCTAACCATTTGTCCCAAAATATCAAAAAGTTAAAAAAGAGAACTACTAAATACTCACTTCAATACTTTCTCTTGTCTGCAAGTAGATTTTTAAAACTTAGTAGGTGAATAGGGTTAATAGTTTATTTGACATGATATGGACAAATTAATATTTCATCGAGCAAAGATCGTCAATGAGATTCAAACCCCTTACTCTAATACTATATAAATTTTAGAATAATTTTTTTTAGATTTTCATCTTTATTTTGCACAAGTTAGAATAAAAACATTTTTCACAATAAAAACAACAGAAAGAAAGACAGCAATTTCTTGGAAAAGAAACTACATAAATTAAAAAAGACAAGGTCAAGTAAAAAAATACCATCAGACGTAAAAACATAATTTTTTAAAGAAATTTTATGTTTTTATTTACTTAATTAAATGTCTTCCGTATGTAACTAAAAATAATTCTGAATAGAAAAATATAAATAAAATTATTTTTTATTGATTTATTTTTTCTTTATTACACCTTTATTATTTCTTTTTCTGAATTTCAAAATTGGAAATTGTGTATTTTCAATTGATAATCTAAATATTTAATATTTTTACTCCTTTTAAATAGTTTCCTATAGTATTGACCATGTTTAGATTAATTTATGTTTGGTAAGTTTTCATTTTTGTCTTGTATAAGCAACAATTGAGACATTTTGCACAAAAAAGAGCAATTTAAGTAAATAGGTGGATTTGAAAGATGAATTTACACAAATAAAAAAAGAAAAAATCCAGTAAAATAAATAACTTCAGAAGTAAAACTTTAATTTTATTTAAACAATTTCGTGGTTCTATTTTTTCACTTAATTATCATCCATATGTAATAAAAAATAATTATGACGAGGAAAATAGAAATAAAATTATTTTTTTGGTTTTAGTTCAACTCTTTGTTATACCTTTATTATTTCTTCTTCTAAATTTAAAAATATGAAATTGCATTTTTCAGTTAACAATCTACATATTTAATATTATTTAATATTATTTATTTCTTCTGTTTTATTTTATGGGACATTTTTAACTATAAGAACAATGAAAGTAAAGATAACAAAGTTTCAAGGAAGAATTTACATATATAAAAAGGCATCGAACAAAAGATATACATGTGGGTGTATCTAAACTTTATTTTATTTATTCATACCTTACAAGTTGTCTTTAGTACTTACTATACTATAACATTCAATATTGCCCATAATTTAATTTTACATTTTGATAAGATTTTAAAATTAATTGTTTGTTCTCTTTACATAAAGTATTCCAAGGTTAAATTTTAATCAACATTTTAAAGGTAAAAATCATTTATCTTGTTTTTGAAAAAAATAATCACTTACACCCCTAAGCTCTAATTCTATCGGTAGACTACTAGATTTGTATGATGTGGCCAAATTTGTTTACATCATCTCATTGCTTAACTATAAAATCCAGTTCTAATGTTTTGTTAAAT
>JAVDBV010004077.1:0-14497 GCA_032619315.1 Piper longum | reverse complement strand
CGGGGGCGGGGGGCGGTCGTGTGTGGTGGCGGGAGGAGGTCGGTCGAGGCCGTCTCGGGCAGCGGCGGCCGGTGGCAGCGGGGGTGGCGGCGGCGGTGAGATGTGGATGGGGTGGAGTGGGGGGTGGTGGAAAATGGGTGTGGATGTGGATTTTTAATCATGGCCGTTGGATCTGAATCCAACGGTCAGGATTAAAAACGCTGTTGTAAGCTTCATTTTGATGCAGCTTACAGTAGTATTTTTGTGTGTGTGTGTGTGTGTGTATATATATATATATATATGTGTGTGTGTGTGTGTGTGTAAATGTGTATAAAAACAAGTTAAATCATCCTCCCTCTTCAATCAATATTGCTCTTGAATTAGTAATTTTGGCTTTTACGGTTACATTAAATATTTGGGTAAACAAAAAGCATTGAATATTCATAATCACAATAGTTTGAAATTTGTAAGTTGGTAGGATTTATTCTTTAAAATGCTGGGAAGGTACGTTAAATTATTTATATTTATATAAGTGTAGTTGGCTAGTTTTGGCGCCGTAGTGTGAGGCGATACAGCATAACGTTCAAAGAGGGGCAATAAAAACCATAACTGCCCTCTTTGTGGATCGTAGGAAATTTACCAACTTGGAAGCCGACAAATCTTTTCCAATTAATAATTATGACTTTAATGTTGATGCTGGTTAAGATGATTTTGGCTCATCGAGGTTAGAATTTATAGTGGCTAAACCCACGCGTCATTATTTATCTAATTCAAAATTCACAGGTCATGTCTACTGTAGATGTGAGATTGTATCATAACTCTCTCACTTGCAAGACTATTCATAGAAAGGCGGTCTTTTAGGACTTAATTGCGTCTTTTTTACTTCTTCTAGTTTCATTTTTTTTGGACATTGCAGGGATGAGTGCACCATTTGGTTTTTTCGTTTTTTTTTATTGTATTTTTTTTACACAATTGGAATGGGATTAGTGTTTTATACAATAGGGGTGAGGGGGTCCCTTTGCTTTTTTTTTTAAACACAACAAGAATAAGGGAACCTATAAATTGTTGGTTCTCCTTGTACCATAAGAAAATTTAGGTTCTAGCTCATAATTATCGTAATTACCAGACTTATGCTGGGACTACGTTCATAACAATGTACATGCATTATTATATTTTAAATTTAAACCCTAATCCCTCCTTTTTCTATAAAAGGGAGAAGCCTTTCCCGTAATTATGGGACTAATGACACCTATTCATTCACGAAGGGATGCATACTAACTAAATGCCAAAAGGTACATCCCCGTCTCCCCTCTTCCCGACAGAAACTGCCGCCTTCCTCTTCTTACTCCCTCTTTTCTCCACCCCACGGGTCCCTGGCTTGACGTATCAGCTTATCCAATCCGTCTTCCATATCCACCATTCTTCCCTCCTTAACCGTCATGGAGGACTCTTCTTCTGCACCACCACTCTCCATGGCCTCCTCTTTTTAGCCTCCCTCATTGTGCAGAACAAGCCAAATGCCGGCCTGACATCTCGGACATGGAAAAAAGCACAGGTCAGCGTGTTTTAAGTGACAATGTGAGGCTGGGGACTTTGCTGAAATAGGTTTGGCGCCATGTGGATGCGGGATCCTTGCAGTAGGCGGTAAGGAGGACATTGCAGGAGAAGAGTTTGGGCCGGTAATTTCGTCAAGCCTAGCAGCGGAAGGTGTCAAGAACATTTACTTCGGTTACGTCGAAGAGGAGTGCATGTTGATTTAGTTGAAATGATTTATTTTATATGGATTTTGGTTGGATTCTCTCTTGGAATAGGTTGAGGGGTGTTGCTACTTTTTTTGGTTTGAATGGTTTTGTTGTGGGTGTTGAGACTGTGATTCTGGTATGGTTCTTCTTTTTCATCTACTCTAAATCAACGAAAGTTATTTCGTGTGTTTTTCGTCTTCATATTGTTGGCTTTATGTAGTTTGGATTAAAGCTTTTGAAAGGTTATGAAAATGATCATGGTACTGCGACTGGTATATGTTTTTGGTATCACGTTCTGATTCTCTATTTTTTATATCATGCTCTGATCTTCACTACTGGCAAACGTTTTTGGAATCACGTTCTGATTCTCCGATTTTAAATGGCATATGCGTTTTTGTCAGTTATTTTGTAATCGTTGAAGTTGTGGCCAATTTGTGCCTGCTAATTTGGTGGTTCAAAGTTTTTTATTTGATGTGTATTTCTTTTCAAAATGTAATGTTTTAGATAGAGTAAATGATCCACAAAATTGCTTTAATGTGTGTGTTATAAATTCTTGGTTCCATTTATAGATTCACCATTTTGATGTATAGCATGAAATATCACGAATTTCTTTCATTGAATTTTTTGAATCATAATTCTTCAGGATCTCGGTGTTTAGTCAATACAAAAGCTAGATGCAAAGGCTCACAATAAACTCTTGGCTGATACTCCATTACAGGGTGAAGCCCCTATTATGATCTTATACGTTCTTTCAGATTTTTTAATAGGCAATGAATATGAGGTTTAGAGAACAAGTTAAATGGGCACGTCAAGCATAATGCATCTGGAAGTTATTATTAGAGTTGGAACTTTCTATTGATTTTGGATTATGCCTTTTGATGCCTAACACTGATAATATTTTTATGTTACTTTTCAAGGTAATAAGTTCAATTTAAAATGTGGCCTTACATGGATAAGGTGAGTATCAATGACCAATTTTTGATTTAGCAAAATTAGGGATACACGCGGTAACTTGTACTTGTGTAACACACATCAAAGGGTAAGATCTCGTATAATCTCGTATATAAGTGAAAATGTGCTTTTAAATCTTTAATTTAGTTAATTATTTAAAAAAAAAAATTTAGCTCATCAAAGTTGGCTAAATCGTTACAATTTAATTACCACGTGCCTTTAATTTCCATAATGATGACAAATGATTACGTTGGTAGATAATGGGCGAAAAAATTGCTGGAAAGAGGAACCGTTCTTATCGAAGCCTTTTTAATTAATATTCGGTTTTGACTCTACGGAATCAAAATAAATCGGTTCAGTGGGTTCGTTTGACACAATAACTTTAGTTGGTTTCTGTTCGGTTATCAAAGAACTAAGTTTCGGTTTAATTGGTTCGCCTCAAGTTGGGTTTTGTATTGGTCGACTCCATTAGATTAGTCAAACATCCTACAACTATGTGAAGATCAAAATAACCTAGAACTAATACAGTCCGCAGTAATTTGATCATACCAAGGGGTTGTTCAAAACATCCTCAACCATCAAAGGTCCTATGAGGATATCTATAGAAGTAGTTCTGTTACCAACCATTCCATCGGCCGGCAATCTTCTCCGGCTGGATCTTCTGTCACTCTGAACACTTAAGCCCCCGTCATCATAAGTCTCCATCACCATCTCTTTAACCATCTCTACTGTTGGCCATGCATTGGTGATCTGCAGCATGGCCTTGGAGCAGGACTCCGCCAACCAGCGACTTCATGGCCGCCGCCTTGATCTGCACCTTCAAGTCCATGTCTGGAATCCTATAGTTTCCACTCCCATGCTTCTGCATGTTCTTTTCTACTCCTCTCATGAATGCTTCCAATTTGGCATCGTTACCTACAACCGACCTACTACTCATGGCCGTCTTAGGATTTGATAAGCTTGGAGGTCTGTTTAAAATTGGTGATGATCCGGTACTATTTGAGGGATTTAGCTCTATGTGTCTCACCACAGGACCCCAAACGATCTGTTGGTAGGAGCATGCAGACTCTTCGCCATGGTCTTGAAGTGGGTCTTGAGCCAAGATTCGCCCAACACCTTCCCCAGCACGGAGTTTATGCTCCTCATGTAGATGTACCAGTTAGTGTTCATGGAGAAGACATGGGCGAGGACTTTGTCCTTGTAACGTGACTTTTTTATCTTGACGCTTCTCTGCACGGCTTCCATGACATTGGCAATGGGGTCCCTTAGCACAAACTGGACCTCGCTCTCCGGCCTGCTCAGGTCTGCCCCCCATCTTCCATGTCTGCTTTGTTTTAGAACCGTGGCCATGACATCCCTGTATTGATCAATGGATAAGTATTTGAGATATTTCACTGCATATCTAACTAGTTTTGGGACCGACCGATCTTTAGGTGGAGGAATCCCATCTTGGTTGCCTTCAAACTGCAGTCCCATGTCCCAGAACACCTTGGAGGGATGAGGAGCTTCTCCAGCTCTCGAAACCTGGAGCATATATCAGACCCTGCCTCACCTTCAAAGACCTCAACAAACAGGGGCTTCATCTTCACCAATTGGTGGTACATGTCCAGGAGCTTGAACAGCCTCTGGGGCTCACTGGAGCTCCTCGCCACCCCCTCTCCGAATCGGAAGAAGACGGCCATGAATTTGTCGGTTGTTTTGTAGAAGCATTCGAACCAGATCTGGCCATCCAAAACGCCGGATAAGACTTGCGTGCAGAGTTGCTTGTTTGTATCCATAGTGTTATTGCAGTCTCTAAGCTCTCCCACTCCATGTCGATCTCTTCTGGGTTGTATCTTCTCAAATAGTTCGGGCTCAACCTCACCAAAGCTTTTGCTGCCCTTTTATACCTCACCTGTACTGTGAGAATTCTTCTTTGATTAAATATGCTGAAAACATGGAACAATATCAAAGCATCTGCAATTTGGACTTGCTTACAAAGATCTTAACTACCTTGACAAAGATGTCGATGCAGATATCCACACAATCATATTTGGCCAGGATGTCGGAGATTCTCTTCAAAACTTCAATCTGAAGATCAGTTCCGAGTTGATACTAGTCATCAGGGTCTTCCTCATTCTCTTCATCAGTTGGATCTCTTCTTCAACATTGGACTGGATGATTTGCAGCAATAGCTTCTCGTAGTCGTCTTGCAGGCTCATGAGAGCCTCATCAAGTACCCCCTCGTGCTTCATGCCGCCCACGCCCGTCTCATAGAGTTCTTTCAATGCCACCTTGGTCTAAGTTAGCCGTTGGATCTTGAACTGGTCTGTCGCCTTAGTCCGGCTCAAGAACTCCACCACTTCCTGCAGCTTCTTCACTGCTGGGTTGCACTCTCGACCGACCTCATCCACCGCAGCATTAAGTGGATCGACTGTGTCGACATACCTGGCGAATTCAAGCTAAACATACGAAAAAGAAAAAAAAATGACCTTTCATTGTGTTTGCGCGTCACATGCAATCCAAACTCCGTAGCTGGATCGAACTCACATGATTCAACGCAGTATTTGTTTTAGTACTCTTCATTTGAGTAAAACTTTTTAGTTCACGGCAATTATCATGAGTAGCATAGAGAATAAGATAACATAAATACAAATATAAGCCATTGCAATATATTTCAGATTATATTGCGTGCAAGCCCGACATTTCACCCAACTACATTTCTTAGTTACCACTCGTTCCACAAGCTAAGCAGCTGGTATAATTGGAAAGAGAACAGAATGATTATATTTATATATATTGGAAGGATCAAGCATATGCAATGATCAAACTACAAATTCATAAGGATGTTGACTAGCTATGCACAACTATAACATGCAAGAAAGTAAGTTCCATGTAGCCAAATGCTTGCATATCATGCATTCAGATTGTTTATTAATTGAGTGATTAATAATCTTGCCTTGTTTTGTGTGCTAGGAGGAATTAAACATAACATTGAGGGAAGGATTGCTCTGTGACCAGACGTAACGTATACATGCCTTCTTGTGCATATAATTACAGATGTATAATATACTTCCTTTCTTGTTATTTCCAAAAAATTTCCTTTTCCCGCTCCTTTGTCACAAACGCGAAGTGGGTTTTCTGAAAAAAAGTCTCCTTTTTTTGAAGGAGAAATCAATCAAGAGTCAATTGATCAGTATAAAATTAACTTACCACAAATCAACAAAGTTATTAAAAAATAAGGGTTTCGACTGCTTCAAAACTTTCAACATCAAAGCCCATTGTTATTTACAACTTGTTTTAGCATTGTCTTAACGCATATATGGCCCATTAAACAACTAAATTTTTATAATTTTTTTCCTTAAATAATGGATTTTTCAATATAACAGAATAAGACTTCACTCTGAGTCTGTTAGCTAGCCCATCAACAAGTTTTATGTGTTTTTCTTAAATTTAGAGAAATTTGGAATGTATGTTGACACCTAGGTAAGTCTAATATTTTCCATATTTACCACTTTGATTTTTTTTTCATTATATTTATTTATATAAAATTTTTATACATTTCCTGTTCGTCATAATGAGACAATGACTCCACAATATTGATTTTAAAATTTTCTTCAAGATAATATACACTACAACACCTTCTATGTCGTAATAAAAAAAATTAAAGCTATAATTCAATAAAAACAAATTTAAAATCATTGATGCTATCAGATAGTGATCAAATTAAATCTACCACACAATCTAAATGTCATTTTCACACAACCGATATGAAAAACACGTAAATTATCCATCAACCAAAGCATTTTCGAAGTCATGATTTCATATCCACAAACGTGCTACAATGGATTATAAAATATTGACGTTAAAAAAATGGATTATAATTTGGCGTGAAAAATGTATTTTGCATTTTTTGGGGGCATCATTTATATAACCTCGTATTTTCTGCACATAGGCATCCATGTGTATGAAGATGCATATTTGCTACTACATATCCATATTACATAAAAATAATAATAATAATAAATAAATAAAAGAAAAAACTTAAAAAAATATTTAAATACTATATCATGCCATCTAATTTATCTAGTATACCGCATATTACTTTCAAATTCGATATAATTTAACTATCGGTACCATTAACTTTTTAGTTTGAAATTTTCACAAAAGGAAAATAACTATATTTTAACTTATATTTAATAAAATATCTATGATAAAATATATTTAAAATAATAAATTAATTTCAGAATCAGGTTATTTGACCTGATTAAACTAAATATAACATCGGACTATAAACATCGGTACGATAAATAAAAAACTATAAAACATATACATCGCATATGTACCATTACTAAGTCACTTTCAAAGAGGGGGCCAACATCCTCTAAAAGGATAAGGACTAAAACTCATAATAATGAAGTAGTTATTTTGTCATCTACCCACCATTTTCATCGCCCGCACGATCAAAACGAACACAAAATTCCCCCGAACAATTCAAATCTTTCTCTTCTTTTTTTTTTTTTAATTTATCTGGCGAGCATCGCCTTCCCGGTCCATTCGAGTCTGACCTGGTTTTCGTTGTTGGTTTTGGTTTTGGTTTTGATGGGGAGTTGCGTGTGAATTGTGAAAGCGATTAGGGGGGGTTTATCGGCCTCCAATTTGCCCGAAGCCGACCCAGGGTCCGGTTGGAAGGGGGTGTCCACAGCTGCCATTGATTGGTATGCACCTCTCTGGCCGTGTTCTCATCTCCTATGCGTTGCCTTCGATTGGGAATGCCCCTTTTGTCAGCATCTTTATCTTAGGTCTGTGTATATGTAATACAGAAAATATAGAATTAGTCCAGTTTATTCTGATGAACGTGCTGTTGTTGTTGTTGTTGTTGTTGTCTTATTGTATTGTATTGTTGTTATTATTACTTGATCTGATGATTTGAGCAGGGAATTGGATCTGTGTTTTCGGATTTCGGGATAAGGTGGAAGAAGAAGAAACTGTTCTTGTGTAATTTTTATTGGTTTACCCGTCTTATAGTTAGTTATACCAAATTATATATTCTTGCAAAGTGTACATTTTCATCGTTTTGTTGTTTTAGTGCTCATGCAGTGCTTAGTTGTTTGTAGGGATACACTCGTCGTCTGTTGTTTCTGTTTATCTCCCTAACTGATGGACATCCTTGTGTTTTCTCTGTATCCAGAGTTATGAATTGCTCCTCAAAAAGTGCATGCTTTGGGCAGGTCTCTTGCGTAGTGGTGTTTTACGCTTGGGGCGAAGTACTTATCTCTTGTTATGAGAGTTTTTGAGCTTGAGTTGGGTGGAGTTCATGGGCATGGAGGCGTTAAACAGTTTTCCAGATGCTAATGGAGCAGTTGATGGGCCGGAATGGAATTTTCTTAGGCCTTCTCTTGAGCAACCTAGAATGTCTTCTTGGTTTGATGTGAGGGTTGTTTATGTGAGAATCAGCTGTTGTGAAATTGATGATTCTACTCCCGAGTTTCTTACGGTAAATCATATCCCTCTCAGCCCTGACACCTTCCTGGAGATAAATGGCAGAAGAAGTGGCCTTGATTCGGATTGTGCATCTCTACCTTTGCGAAGGGATAGAGTGGACAAGAAATCCCTGGAAGCTACATTTGTGAGCACGGATAGTGTGAGGATGAGTGGAAGTGTGAGGTTCGAAGTCTTTCTTAGGAATGATCTCTTCCTGTCTGGTGTCCTCCAGTTATGTGATGCAAATGGCATTTCTATGCGAGAGTCAAGTAAACACACAAAGTTGTGGAAAATGGATTGCCAATGGACAATGGCTGTTTTACCGAGCTTTTTGAAGGGAAAATCCCACACGATGGGTGCTGAATTGGTTTATCCTACAGTGGATGTTTATGTTGCAGGCAGCTACTCTGGAGAGCCTGTGATCTTGACTAAGACCCTAAAACTCAATTCTCGAAAGAAACACTTGAGGATAGGAAAGTTAGATTCAATCCCGGAAAATGAGACGCACAACATAAACAAGAATTTCTCTTCCCAGCTTGCACTGCAGGTCTCTCTCACTTTTGTCTCTTTGACTATGCGTATTTATTTGTTTGTGCCTAATGGGCCTCCTCTTTCAGTCCTTTTCAAATCCTCTCCATCACTATTTGAAATGACAGCTGAAGGGTTACACAAATTTAGTATTTATGTTTTTACTTTTTTTATTGGTTCACTGCTTATGATTATAAGACAGATTTTCCAAGTTCTTATTACTTTTAATAATTATAGTGACGTAGTTCTTACTGTCTGTATCTATAGAAGCATGCATCTAATGGAGAAGTCTATTTTGGCGAAGTCATTACTGTATCTCTGTTTCATTCAAAGTGTTTGCGCTTTTTTTTCAATATTGAAGGGCCCTGATTTCTCTGTTTCAAACAACCCCGCCCCCCACCCCTCCCCAGCCATTTGTGATTTTTTTCCCAAAATTTGAAAGGTTATAGTTGATGATGTGAATATGTATGATTGTACACTTTGAGAAAGTTATTGTTTATTTATCTAAGGATGAGAGGATGCAGCTATTTGGGTTTAGGAATCTTAATGGCACATGACTTTTGCAAGTTGTTTAAGACTGGTCGTGGAGATTAGGTGAGAAATTTTGGTGATTTGAATGTTTGAGTGGGGTGTAGGATTGGTCTGGAATGTGGTTCAAGCAGAATTTTGAAGATGAATTTTGGTTAGTCAAAGCAAGGGTTTTCTTCATGGTCTCAGAGTCATCTCCGGACCATCATTGAGAAAAGATCTATTTGAGATTTGCTTGACATTCTGCAAAGTATGTTAAAAACGACTAAAAAGGGGGTGGCTATCTCATTTGGAATGACCTCAGTACCCTTCTTAGATGAGGATCTTGTCGAGATCTCCCAGATTGCAAGAGAGCAAAGAGGTTAATGCAATGTGAAATACGATCAGTTATGGACCTTGGTTCTTGGGCTGGAGAAACTGAGTGTTCATCTATACAATCCGTCCTTAAGAAAATCTGATTTTCTGAACGGTACTAGTTTATTACTTCAGTTGGATTTTGCCTGCCTCCTGATTGAGCTTTGTGTAGATAGGCATTGCTTGTTGGGGCCAATAATTGGTCAGTTATACTAGCTCTGATTCAGTACATCTAAGGAAATCGATGTATATATTTTGAGTTGGTTGAGTTAGTTAAGACATGGTTACAATGGTTTGACATGAATGAAATGCCTGCTGGAAGATAATATTAAGGTTTGGTGGGTCAGTTGCTTGAGTTCTGGAAAGGGAATATGACCTGAAAAGGATGAAAATAGAAATGAAGTGATTGATAGATGCCAAAGAGAGGTGGCTGGAGAAAAAGGAAAATCATATGAAGGTTGGTAGAAGTGACAACTATGTTTTTGAAGAATTGGATTCTACATGCCTCCTGATTGTGCTTTGTGTATATAGGCATTGCCTGCTAGGGCCAATAATTGGTCAGTTTTACTAGCTCTGATTCTAAGGAAATCGACGAATATATTTTGAGTTGGTTGAGATAGTGAAGACATGATTACAATGGTTTGACATAAATGAAATGTCTGCTAGAAGATGATACCAAGGTTTAGAGAGTCAGTTGCTTGAGTTCAGTAAAGAGAATATGACCTAAAAAGGATGAATGAATGAAAAAAAGAAATTAAGTGAATGATAGATGCCAAAGAGAGGTCTTTGGAGAAAAAGGAAAATAATATGAAAATTGGTAGAAGTGACAATTATGTTTTTGAAGAATTGTAGGAGGTTGTCTCACAGCCGCAAAACCGTGAGGAAAAATTAGAAACCTACATAGGATGATAGATATGATTTGGATAGCAACAAGCATGGAAGGAGTGAAGAGATCCATGGACTTATATTTGTACTCTTGCACTATAAACTTCTATGCTATTTTGTAGTCTAGAGTGGCCAACTTTTACTTCCTAGCTAAATGAAGCCCCAAAGGTTCCGAGTATCTGCTTTTTCTCTAAGTTATTCAGCATATGAAATACAATCTGTTAACCATGTAAAAGATAATTGTGAGAATCTGTCAAGGTATCCTGTCTATTTCACTTGTTTGTCGAGAGGTTGTTCCTCCTACTTTCTCTGGGTAAATGATGTTTTACTTGATATTATGAAGCTATTCAGTATTATAATGAAAGTAGTTTTTAAGCCCTATTAGCTGTTATGCGGTGAGAGTGTGTTTTCACTCTTCAGTTGAAGATAAGCACGAGCAGGTTCTGGCTAACAAAAAGTTTTTATTTGTCATCTTTTTATTGAAATATTCTGCATTGAACAAAGTTCATTTTTTATGAGCATTTATCTGGCATTTGTTTAAGTTGCTTGTGTTGAATATTAGATATAATAATTTTGCTAGGCAGTTACTAGTAATATACCTGATTTTTGGGTTGTATTATTAAGGTTTCATGAACTGAGAAGTGAAGAAGAGAGACCAAAGGGAACGATCATCCTTCTTGGGTTACGATTAATAGGCATTTCCTGGCATAGTTCTTCACAGTATTGTCTAGTATGTAGAATAATCCATGTTTTACGATTATAGTATTTCTTCTGTCGTACTTTGTATGACTTATGCTTATCTATCATAGGTCCCATGGTCTGGTATTGGATATAAGACGTGCTGGATGCTAAAACTTTTTGCCTTTACTGCACTTGGAGGTTTTAGTCTTGTTGTTTTTTTTTGGTTTGTTTAATTCTTTTGTTTATATCCTATTATGTCCAGGCAACAGAGTCCAGTGGATTCACACAAGATGATGAAGATGAAGATTACAAGAACTTTTACTCAGGAGAATACTTAGAGGGCGAAGATGGGGAATTAACATGGTTTAATGCGGGGGTAAGAGTTGGCGTAGGCATTGGCCTTGGAATTTGCTTGGGCGTTGGTATAGGTGTTGGTGTTCTAGTCCGCACATATCAAGCAACTAGTCGTCGGTTTAGAAGAAGATGAAGATTTCATATATCATCAGTTTGTTAAAAAGATTTGGTGTGGTTGCTTGTGATCAGGTTTTCTCCATCCATTGATGTGAAAAATCATGTGTCTAGACAATGTACTATTTATATTTTCATTTGTCTGGGGTGTGTTACAGGTAAATATTTGAGTTTTTTGTCTACTTTAGAGGGTGCTGAAATGTGTTGGCTTCAATCTTTTCTAAAAAGAAATAACTGCGTAGATTTGTTGCTTGCAGTTGTGCTGAAGTTTATTGTACAGATGAACAAGCCTGATGTTGCATTTAATTTACAAACACCGGTTAATCTGTTTCACTTTATTATGCCGAAAGCTTTAAATTTTAAATCGTTCACACGTGAGGATTCTTTTGTCACGTCCAATCACAGGTTTTAGAGTGCAGTGCACCACGGTGATTTTCTCACGAGTTTATTAGCATATGGAGGGAGACCCCAGTTCGCTGATTTACTTGCAAGTAACTATTGTGACATTTTTTGTCAAAATTTAGAACACTAAGAATATGCTATTCTGCAACCTCCTTATCTCCATCAAGCAGATCAGAATTTCGGATTTTCTTTCCCAGCTAATTCTTTTGGACTGCCAAAAGACCTAGGTAAGAGAAGTACTACACCCAGTACATACCTACATTTAACTCAAGACACAGAAACTCTCGATATCTATGAATCAAGACTTGAAGCACATGCTGGATTCGCTGCTGTATGGACATTGTTGACTGAAACTTAATCAAGTTTATCGCAGATTCCCCACAGAGCAGCCGATTTCAAGTCATCGTCGGCCATCATGCGTGAGAACTCCTCGTGATCATACTGATACTCGTTGTTTCCTCCAAATTCAGATGGGAGAACCTCGCTGTCGAAGTTCTGCTTCAGGAGCTCTAGACTCTCTCCATTCTTTGGATACACAAATTTAACTTTCTCGAAGGTTTTAGGGTCCAGGAAAAATTTGACTATCTGCAAAACGAAAGAGAGTTTTTTCAAAGGCGGAACATGAATTATTTGCTTTTCTCGTATTATTTACCGTCCAAAACGTCTCGAATATCCTCGGGGGATTGTATAGAAAAGCCACTGCGAGCCTCTCAGGATAATGATTTTGCAGAATGTTAACGGTTTCATGAGCAGTTTTGATGGGCACAGAGTTTGCAAGTGACCATCCAGTGAAATCAATCAACCAAACCATCTGCTCTTGGTCTGGGGGAAGGTTCATGATTGCATTCTCTAGCAAATAAACTAGATGCCTCAGTTGATTTTCATGTGAGGATGTATTCTGCATTTGAATAACAAGTAAAACAAAAAAAAAAGTAGAAAAATGGGATTCCTTTTGATCAAGTCTAATTTGCCAGGTAGTCATAAATGCACAGAAACAGACCTGCTTTCCTGGTCTCATGACAAGAACTGATCTTCCTTGTCGATCGAAAAAAATTGCTCTATACACTTTGCCTGTTTCACCTTCAATGGCAACTTCGTGCTGAAAAAAGAACGTGTTAAACTAAAAATATACATATGATAAAATTACACACATTCATTAGTATAACAGGGAGGGAACAACTATACATCTAAAGACATGTTTTACATGCATCGCCTACAATTAGCACTGGAAAATTAAAAAGAAAAAATTAAGAATTGACTATTATTTCAATTTTTTAAGTGTTATAACAGTTGGGATAACAAGAGTAAGAACACTTAAATTGAAACAATGTATTGTGCAAGCACATATCAAACAAGGTAAAGGGATGGTACCCAGCGAATTTCCTCGGGTTTAAATACTGATCTCCACTTCAAGGTTTCATCTAACATTTTTCTTGCTTTGTCAACGTTCCAGCTCCGGGCTTCCAAGTATCTCCGCAGACAAGCATCTGTGCAAAATTGTTCACTGCGACCTTTCACTGTTCCAAATGCAGCTCTGAGCTCTCTAACCTGCCCAAAAACAAGCGATAAAAAAACTCAAATATTTGGAACAGTATTATACAGCAGTTTCACAAACCCAGGATTATTACACATAAATATGAACCATCTCATCAATAATGCACCGAAATACATGCATATGATCGCCAGATACCTTCTCTTTTTGTGTAATTTGATCATTCTCGTCAAGACCCAGAGAACCATTCTTTCTCCGAAACATGGTGGTACTTTTAGGCAATCTCACTCTGCAAAGACAACTAACTAGCCTTAGTGATCCAAAGAACCGAATTAGCGTAAAATCACATGATAAACATACGTTGTTGAGAACTACTTCAATATCTTGCTTCTGTGAAGAAATTTAGGACCTAATCAAGCTTACAATCACAGACAGACGAGCACAACTCTTGAGGAAGTTTACACTAGGTTCCAATATCAAAGTTCAAACAATAGAATAGAAGCAAGACAATTTGAATACACAATTATTAATAACATAAAGGTTGAGACTCAAGGTGCAGCAGACATACAAAAAACAGGATACACCTAACCTGCTTGCGTATATGGAGTTGTCGGCAATCGTTTCACTTCTTTTTTGTGCTCCTTTCACCTGCTCCTCTTGACCGTCATCCACCATGGGTCAACTCAGCTTTAACGCTTCAACGCACCATCTCATTCCATTGGCGAAGATGAAGAGACAAGAGCATGAGCGATACCGCCTTCATATTATGTATGTATGTGTCATTTGTGAAGTAGGATATCCTCGACACCACACGCCCGTTTCTTGTGAAGTGGGGAAAGATTACTCAAACCTCGCGCACCATGTGATCAATGCTTCTTGTTGACGTTTCACACGCCTCCTTCGACTTTTCTTCACAAAAATAATATAAATTAAAATTGAAAGCCTTTGTTGAGAGCAAATCTTGTCAATTGTAAATTTAGAGGGAAACTGCCTCCGATCGATCCCAGTCAACCCACCCTCTATA
>JAVDBV010004076.1:0-10590 GCA_032619315.1 Piper longum | reverse complement strand
CTGTCACCGCCCTCTGCCGCCGCCTCGTGCTAAGGTGATAAAATTATGAATTTCTCATTAATAATTATTTATTTTGATGAATGTTAATTATTGAATATTGTTTATAAATTATTAAGTTAATGATTATTTATAATTGGATACAATACTTGATTATTTTTTTTCAAAGATAGATTGTACAAATTCTTTAGTAAATATAAATGAGCAAAGTGGATGTGAAAAAGATAGGAAAAAATCAATTGCTAAAGAAGGAGATTATTGATGGTTCATTATCAAAAAAGAGGAAATTGGCATCTCGTATATGGGACTAATTATGTGAGAGCAGAACATATTTAATCCATTCTAAATGTGTGTATCCTATCTATTTGCTTCCCTTATTACTTAGCATTTTGATAATTGCTAGAGAATATCAAATTAAAAAAAGTTCTATTGAGGGATACAAAGATTGAATGATGGTAAAACTATACAAATTAATAAGAGTGACTTTTATCCTAGGTATGTCATTTTTTGTTATTTAAGATATTAAATATCAATTTTGTATATGAACTTAATTAATTTTACCGTATATTATATTTTTAAATTTTTATAAACTATAATATTAGCCTAACAAATGTTGAAGATATTATATTATTAATATAAAATATCACACTCGGTCGGTCAAACATATTTCGGACTTTGGACGATCAGATAAATTCGACGTCCATGCCCACCCGTAATTAATCATATAAACTTTAAGAGCTGACATTAGTCCAGTCGATCGTGGTTTAACACTTTTAACCTCCTACGCGGTATAGACAGGCGTAGCAAAGGTTGGATAACACAAAAAATTTCAAAGCCCGCGCACCTGTCAATCATGCCCATGCCGTGTCCCTGTCTGCCGCCGTCTCTTCTCCGGCCGAAGACGCAAGGGTGGAGACGGCGGGTTCAAAACAGCTCCCTCCTTTACGGGGAAGAAGGCACCCTCATTTGTGCTTGGTCGATCGCGGAACGGCCAGCCACGGCATGATCTGGGCGGCCGCCGGCCGATGAGGAAGGCGAGGTAGGTATGGCGAGTCAGGGCGGCAGCAAGGGCATCTCGTTGAAGAAGGCCACCGTCATCGTCTGCTCCATCAACCTCGTCGTCGCGATCTACGTCCTCCACTCCCTCTCCACCTTCTTCCACGTCTTCTCCGGCGACGGCGGCGCTGCTTCCGTGCCGTTTGGCGGTGAGCGGAGTCGGAAAAGTTTGAGCTTTCCGCGGCTTTCTTGATCTTCGTGATGGGGTTTTCCTTTTTGTGACATATGAAGAACGGTTTCTCCCTTGCAGTTGTCGGTTTGCCTCATAATTTTATCCGGATGGTTATTTGTTCTGCGATTCATATGATATTGGTGTTATGAGTTGTCAAACTCGCATTTTGTTAAGCATTTGTTTCGACTGTTCAGTTTTATGGGTTTTTTTTTTTGGTTGGTAGATCTTTGTGCAGTTTTTAGTTTTTTCTGGCTTCCATTGTGTTGCTCGTTATCTAGATGGCACACCATTGGCTTTTTCTCTTTGTCCTCTACCACTTTAGCTGGGGTTATGGTGGATTACTGATGCTGGGCATGAGATGTTGTTGGTGAGGATAGCTATGGGCATGAACAAATTTAGAAGCACTTCGTGTTGCATTTCGTTCTATTTGCGTTTGAATTAGATCGATTTTTGTTCATGCTGGCAGAAATGCTTACTTTTTTATTTTATTTTATTTTTCATTTTACAGCGGGTAAGTACACCGATGAGCAAATACGGAAAATGAACGAGTTAATGCAAATTCGACAGGCTGCAGAACCAGTTGAGCTTGTTAAGCTGGTATGGTTTGATCGATTCATGTGGAGTTATCTGATGAACCAGTTCGTGATTTACGTGCATTAGTCCTCATGAATCATACATGTAATCCCATTTCAATAGGTAAAGGAAATGGAGAATAAATTTTCAGCGGGAAAGCGAGTCCTGAAACTGTCTTCAGCAGTTAAGCGGAGCATAACCCATGAAGTTCTAGAGCAATTGAAACAGCTGCACCCCAATGCTAACGTGAGTGCTCAAAGAGGTTTGTATGCTAATCCTTTACTATGTTAAGCACATTTCCATTTGTAATTGTGATTTTTTTGTTGTTTAATCTGATTTGGTAGATTTAAGGCTATGATCAAGATATTATTTTAGTTGAAATTGTATCATTAATACATGAGTTGTCAATTGTCAGTAGGGTGTCAATTTTTTTTTAGTTCAGAGATAACCGGAGATCTACAATATCCTTTCTCTATCCTCCTCTCATTCTCTTCCATTGAGATGAAGAAAATTTAATTCAACTTTTTTATGGAGTTTAAGGGCCAGATAAAGCAAGATCTTGTTCATTATAGTTATTACTTTGACATGTCAGTTAGATCATAGATTTGACTACAATGGCAAAGTAAATTGTCTCAATAATTCATGAATTTCCTTGGCCCTCGTCTTTAAAAATAGTTAGCATTCTTGTTTTTAATTTTGTTCACCTGGCTATTTGTAAAAATGGAGTGTTTGTAAGATAGTGCGACGATAGTTTTTCTATAGAGTAGGTGTTCTAAAATAAAATGTGCAAGAAGGTAAATAAGAGAAAGTTGTATGTAATAAAACTGCATTAAACCAACATTCTTTTTTTCCACTTAATCTACTGTTTGTTTTTTTTTTCTTGTTACATGTTTGCTCTGTTATGTTGACAGCATGTTTAGATATATGGCGTAAGTATAAACTACAAGAGCTAAGAAGGTGGACACATGAGAATTTGACATCAAACTCATCGATGACAGCCAAAGAAGCAAGTATGTTACCTTCTATACTGCAGATATTTTTTCATGATATTGTTTTTATATACTGACAATAGATAATGGAGTTGGTTTGGTTTCTCATATGCATCTGGTATTCATTTCTTAGATTATTGCGTCAAAGCTTAAGCTCATTCATGTATCACGTAATTCTTTCTTTTCAGATATGTTGGCAGGAATTTTGGAGTCTGATTGGATTCTTCTAATGGAGCATATTGGCCTTTGGCTTCCACCAGAAATAATTCACAAAGAAAGTGATGACAAGCCAGCAAATGAAGTCATTGGTAATTCGTGTTTTTATCTTGTTCCCCTTGTAATTTTTTCTTCTAAAACAGCTTCTAGAAAACCTCAACTGGTCATTTGACACATGGTCGTGGGATCACTTGTCCTTGTTCAATAAAAAAAGGTAATATCTTTGATTTTGTCACTTGGATTATTAATTTTGTCAAAAAAAAAAATTGTGGGATGATTGTTTGCTACTTTGTGGAAATTATGTTTGTTTATAGGTAAGAAACACTTTTTCAAATACATTTAAACAAAGTTCCTTTGTACACTTCATTGTTGAAAGGGCTGATCAGATCCCAAAGCTAAAAGGAGGATAATTGATGTTATAAAAGACTTCGAACTTTAAAATCTATGTAATATTTACTTTCATGTATGACATATTACCATTATCATTTGTTTAAACGTGACTGGTTATGTTGAATTTTGTTGTCATAAGAAATGAGGTAGGGGTAGTCAGGGTTCTTGGTGGTTGCCTTCCTATTTACGTATGGTTGTATCTTTGTTCTTTAAGTTTTAAGACTTGGGTGTGTTCTTGTTGCTAGTTTGGCTGAATTAAGAAAAGGTTTGTTTCGTGTAGATGTTTTTTAACTCGTTCACATCAAGCTGTCTTCTGCTTATTTACATTTAAACTTCATGTTGCCAGAGGAAGAGGACATTATTCCAGGTCCACCAATTCCTGCAGAATGCCGTGCGGAGATCCATACTGATTATGGTGGAGCTGCTGTTAGATGGGGTCTGACCCATCACAAAGATAGTGCTGCAGACTGTTGCCGTGCTTGCTTAGATCAGGCCAAGCGTGTGAAACCTGGTGAAATGAAATGTAACATATGGGTTTATTGTCCATCTGAAAGTGGATGCTATTCACCAGATAAATACGAACACAAGAATGGAGAATGCTGGCTAAAACAGGTATATAATTTATTTGAAGTATTACTCTATTTTACTCACCTTGTCTTGCCCTAACTTTGAGCAAATGATTGGCATGTACTTTTGCAGGCTGCGAAACCACAGTTGAATTTTAAAGATAAGTATTCTGACTCGTACAGAAGTTCACACCCTACAGCCCCTCTAGTTGTGCCCTGGATATCTGGTGTGGTTCTTGTATGAAATTCAGATTTCTCGGGGATGAATGGAGATGAAGCTGTCTGTGTGCTCCGAATCACTCTAAACTCAATTGATTGGAGGCGAAGCCGAATTTTGCTTACTTGTATCTTGAAAGTGTAAGCCGGAATGTTACTTGTATCTTGAAAGTGCAAGTTGATGTCAACTGAAGAAATCACATTCGTTTTGCCCTTGCGATTATGAATGAACATCTTTAAGGTTAATATTTTGATGTTGTCGTAAATAGTGTTGGATTCATATGAATAGTCACTTCCGTTTATTTATTTTGTTGGAAACAGTAAAATTAAAAGATTAGCGATCAAAACATTGAGAAAATCAATATTTAGATGCCTTGAATGCTTTCTCATAACAATGGGAGATGAAACCGAAGTCTATGAACGTCGATTCTTTGGAATCTCAATGCCTATCAAGGGATGCTTGCTTTCCTTGCCTACTTTTCTACGAAAGGTTTATGTTCGCGCGTTCTTCTAATTGCTAATGAATTGTCAACAGCTTTTTCTTCGTAATCGGATTCATATTTATTGGAGCAGTCTGCAAATTGATCCCTGCCACTATTGAATGGTTTAATCGAAGTGTTTGATGAAGTTCACTTGAGTACATTCCGACACCAAGACGACAGAAAATTGGGTGAAAGAACAAAAGTGGAGAGTTGAAGCAACATTTTTGTGAAGGCAAGCAACCAGCTTTACTAGTAAGCAAAACGTGCAACACTGATCAGCATAACAGAGGTGCCGAAGCACACTAAAAGACCCAGTTTGCAAGATGAAAGCCACAACTATGGTATTAACTTTCAAAAAGGCTATATACTTTGGGAAAAAAACGTATACAAAAGAAGGTTGCATAACAGACATAATTAGCTGCCTATGCATGCTATGACAAGTTTACACTCCGTCAATAAAAAGTCGATGGATAGTTGAATAGATACATTTTTTTTTTCTTTTCCCGTCATATTGTTGGCAGAGTATATATTCCAAAATAAAAGGATTCAACCGGAATGAACTACGACTCTCAACTGAAACACTTCTATTGGGTATGTTGACATTTAGTGCGGAACATTGAAGTAACTTCTTGTTTATTTTGGGATTTTTTTTCTTATTTATAGATATAAATAAATATAAGCCTCAAGCCTTAACAAGGTCACTAATTACACATATAATTCATTTAGAAAGGAATTTGCGGTTATAATAAACCCACGTAGAAAGAGGCATTGGCTGTGCTCAAGCTTATCAGGACATAAAAGGGGAGAACTCTCTATAGTCCTGAAGACAGCATCTATTAGCACAATAAGATGATCAAATTAGATTTGACAAATAAATTAATGCATTTTTCCAGTGAACATTGGTTCAAATTTGCTAAAACTTACTCACCAGTTGCTTCAGAAGCCAAATTTAGGATTTACCAAATCCAGCAGCAACAACTCCCATTCCACTACATTTTTCTGATGATAATTCTGTCGTTTCTTGCGTGTTGAGCTGTGGTGTAACTACATCATCTTTTTCAACATTTGCACAAGCTCATCAATCTTCCAGAACTGAAAAGGCCATCTTGTATTATACAAGAGCTGGAGAAGATCAAACCTGTTATCCTCTCGCAAAAGGTACATGCAAGTGATGTTTCCCTGAGCAAAAGGGAGTTACAAAAGAGTGGACAGATATTTCTCTTCATTTGTTAATAATGGAGAAAAATACCTCAGCATGATAGGAGGGAGTCAACACCGTTATCTTGTTGATTGAATAAAACTTAACAAAGTGTTTCACTTTAGCAGCCACCTCTCCAGGAGTTAAACTAACACACCATTTATGGCAAAGATACTGCAAAAATGACAATAAACTGAATTCAACCTTTTAATCAGGAACTGATCACTACAGTGCGGAAACATAGCTTAAAAGGGGAAGTATAAAACTAACCTGAAACATTGACACAGGTCCACATTGAAATACCTTGCACAACCTTTCATAAACTGATAACTCATCATCTGTTATGCCCATGTCCACTTCATCCAGTTATATAAAATGAAACGAATTTTTTTACGGAGTGAGTACAGTGTAGGGGTGTAAATGAGCCAAGCCTCCTCACGACCTTTTTGCGTTCAGTTTGATTCGCGCTCATTAATTTTGTGCTCGATAAAATACTCAGCTTAAAATGGATAAGCTCGTTTAACAACGAATAAAACTTGAGCAAATGAGTGTTCGGCTCAACTTTGCTTGAAACTCGAACTCGATGTGTTTAAACTCGAAAAAATGTTCGGTT
Organism: Piper longum; assembly: GCA_032619315.1. Classification (NCBI taxonomy): domain Eukaryota; kingdom Viridiplantae; phylum Streptophyta; class Magnoliopsida; order Piperales; family Piperaceae; genus Piper; species Piper longum. Next base: position 4,122 of record JAVDBV010004076.1, on the reverse strand, counting down.
CGGTTTGACTCGTAAATACTATTGAGGTTACATTAAACTTATAAAGTGTTCAAAATAAATTTTGATCCTATATAAGTCGAGTATATAAACATTCGCTACGCTCGAACTCGGCTCAAACTAAGTCCAAATACTATAAATTTTAAGCAAGTTTGGCTCGGCTCGGCTCGATTTATTTTATATCAAGCCAAACTCAAGCACACCCTTGCTCGACTCAACTTGACTTGTTTACACCCCTAGTACAGTGATGTTATAGGTCATACCAACATGTATGAGACAGACAACTGTATTACCTGATTATATTTATATTACCTGATTATATTTAGAGCGTATGGGTTCTGGTTCTGCAGTTGGGAGGCGCTTCTACAACATCAACCAAAGAGGAATAATTTAAATGGGAGGCAGCCCAATAAAGAAATGACCGAAGATCCTGCTTGCTTATACTTCCAATTGGGTTGACGTTCGCAGATCTGCAATCATACCGTTAAAAAAGAACCTCGACAGTATAAGCTTAATGCAGCACGGCATGAGCTCACTATTCTCATATCATATACCTGATTTCTACAGTCCTACCACAAACATTTGGGAAGAAGAACTAGATAGATTAATTGAATATAATCATCAGACCAACTATAATATACACTTTTGAATAAAGGCTCATAATTTTAAAAGTTACGAACGCCAGAATCCTGCTAATACTAAAAGTTTTGCAGAAAAAGATTACATATATTAATTGAAAACAAAGACCAGAAAATTAAGAACCGCTCAATTAGAGCTCATTTATTTCAGTTTTTGTAGCTATAGTTTGATGATTTGCTTAGGTTGATATCAATATCAATATGCCGCAGCTTGACTTAGGTTTTGTAATCACCTAAAATGAAGGCACGAACGACAACTGGTCCAATGCCATAAACACAAATTGAACTACCAACGTAAAATTAGTAGAGAAAAAAACTAACACATATGGAGATTGATCGACGGGCGCAAAGTAAAGGTCCAAAAGATTATCTTTCTTCTATCAGACACGAACAATCACGTTACTATAAATTTACGTCCACCAAAGCTTACTTACAATTGTTTTCTCATCAGATGGGAACACAAATAGCAGCGGGTACCTGCATTTATGTGGTTCAATCAACCGTGGCACATAAATCATATGCGGCTGGGAACTCAGGGATTGGGGGTGGAGAGAAGTCGGTCGACGGCGGTGGTGATTGAGCGGCGGCCGGCGTCACCCGGAGAAGAAGCCCCTTAATACTTACTTAATTTGAACCATAATTATTATTAAAAAATGTTGGACTATAATTTTATTTAAATTTAAAATTTAAAATGTTAAATTTTAATATATTTATAATTATACTATCAAATTAAATTTTGTTATTTAACAATATATATTTAATTTATTTTTTTATTGTTCTTATATATTTATTTATAAATTTTTATTTATTATTAAAAAACTTATATTATGATTCTAATCAAATTAAAAAAATTTAAAAAAAATTATATTTAGTAATTAAAATTTAAATATTTTTAATATTTGTGTATAATTATAATTTTTATTAAATATAAATAATATTTATTATTTTTATTTAAAAATAATATCATAATAATTCTGAAATTAATTTTGTATATTCTTAATAAGTATTAAATATACCTCTTGGATTATGAGAGTCTTTAACTAGTTGTCATAAAAAGAGAAACCATTTTTTATATAACTAGGGGTAAAAGACTTGCTTAACAACCAAAAAAATGAAAACTTTTTTATTATAATAGCATTACCCTCTATTTTACCAAATTCAAGCCGTACACGTTGTACATGGTTTAAGTGACTTGAACTGAATCTAGGACTGGATTTAATATTTAACTAGACAAGAGGTCGTGCATGATCTATATTACTGACATAAACTTTAGTTTTATAGATAAATTCTTCTTAAATGATAGGATACTATAATAATCTAATATCATAAATATAGATTCTGATTAATTATAAAAATAAATTTCAATTGAAGAAACAAATTAGCTATAATAATTTGATTTATTATTTTTATTTTTGTTACATTTTAATTAGTTAAAGATTCTCATTTTAATTAGAGGCCAGAATTGTGTTCTCATTTTATAAATAAGAGTATATTATATTTTTCTTATCTTATAAAAAATTTCAAGAACTTCCCCGAATTTCTCAAGTAATATTTTAGTACCCTATATATAAATCAAAGCATACAAATTTTATACCGCATGACATTAATTTCAAATCATAATAGCACTAAAATTGTCGAGAAATACACATGTGAGACCCGTGTCCATCAAGTTAAAAGTTAAAAAATAAATAATATGACAAATGATCGTTTTATACTAAAGTTGTTCCCTTAATAATTAATAACTGTAATATAATTATATATGTATAATATTAAGATAAACATGATTTATAGAATTAGTTGGTGGAGAATTTAAAAAAAAAATTATTGAGAGAATAGGCTGTATATTTTTGGTTGAGACTTGGGGACGTTAAGTTTGAGATTTTTTGGTATTCAGTTTTATACCAACTCGTCCTCCCGCAGGGTTTGTACTAGCGTTGGCTTGGAAGAGGACGGTCGCTTATATCCTTAAGTGGGCGGTCAGCAGTCGGCAAATTACTCCCCTCTCGTTCTTCTTCTTCTCTCCTTTTGGTCTCCCTCTTTTTTTGTACCTTTCTCTCCTCTTTCATTTCTTTTACTTCGGAAGCATGGCCTGAACGCTGATTTTGGGTTCATAAAGGTTGCTTGGTAGTAACCGTGGGATGGGGACGAGAGAGGTTAGATTTTGACTATGTTCTTGGGGGTGTTGGACGTGTGAGTGGTCTTTGGGGAGGAATTGGATAGACTTCGGCACTTATTTATTTGTGACCTTTGGGTATTCATCCTTCTCTCGTATCATTTACCAGTTTATTTAATTAGTCCATGCCTTTATGCATGCATGCATGCATGCATATGTACATATTCATTGTTCTTTTAACTTATACAAGATTAATTGATGAATTGATCTCATGTAGAATTCCCTTCCAAGTGTGTTAATACGTTAATTGTGATAACATTTTGAGAATTCTTTTTCATACTAAGATATTTTTAGACGTTAAATATTGTGTTTTATTGTAAAAAAAAAATCAATCTTTGTTATCAGGTAGAGTTTTTTTTTAAAAAAAATTTATACTTTTATGTTGGGTTTGGTTTATTTTGTGATCATGTAGCTGATTAATTATTCGTCGGAATACGTGTCTTGCTTAATATACATGTAACTGTCATTCCACTTTTTGTTAATAGTTCAAAGGGTAGTAATGCAATGGTTTGATCTGATCTCTATGAAGTTGTGTTAACGAAGAGGTAGATTTCATTCTTGCGTGAGTTAGGTCGACACTTAAACCATGCCCTGCCTTATGGTTGATAATTGGTTAATTATTGTGGAATTTTCATTAAATAATTCAATCACGATCAGATTAATTACGTTAATTAAAATTATGATATTGAGTATATGTTATTGATTGAATATATATTGATTATTATAACTTGATTTTGGTATATATGTATTTAAGTGATTACCTATGAAATAATTATTATTGTTTATATTTAACACCTAGTATATTGTGGTGGTTATGCATAGATAAAACTAAGGTATTTTTGTGTTATAATTAAATACATGTAGATTACTGCTTTTAATTAAGTACATAGTTAATTTTATTATAGATACAACCAGTGTTGATGAATTAACTGAAGTATTTGTATTTTGTAAGAATTGGCTTGATTAATCAATGGGGCAGTAGTACTCAATTAATTATTTATTAAGTATCTTCATTTATTTATTTATTTATTTACAGGTAGTTATTCATTGAGCATCTCATTTAATTGTTTTCATTTATCTGGTTGTTTCAATTATTCGGTGTAACTCAAATACGAGTGATAGTTATTATTCTTATATTAATTCGTTAAGTATAACGTAAATTATTAATATGGATTGATTTATAGCTAATCTATGTGTTGGTAATATTAATTTATCTTGGTATGTCATATTTTCTTGTTGTACTTGGATCATAGATGCACGAATCGGCCGATTCCGTGCGGAATCGGCCGATTTAAATCGGATCGGCCGCGTGCC
>JAVDBV010004075.1:0-11918 GCA_032619315.1 Piper longum | reverse complement strand
GCATCTCTTCAAGGTTACTTTATTACAATCTAGTTATGTTGTTAAGATTCCTTTATTTCTTTGTATATTATTGTTACTTTTGTTATGTTTAGTACAAGAGTATTGATGAAAATTCAGTGTTTCTGAATGCAGAAATGCCTAAGTGGGCTTTTGGCAGATAAAACTGCTGTTTATGTCACTCATCAGCTTGAATTTATCGACTCATCAGATCTTGTTCTGGTTAGAACTGAATTGCTTTTTGGGTTACTTTTCTTCTTGTTTATGAAATGTTTTTTTACAAATCTTACTTGTGATCATATTGCATTGATTAAGAATAAACGAAGAATTCATTAGCATAAACTGGCTTCTATTGGTTATGCCCCTTCTTGATCACTGCCAAATTCAACTCAATTTTTGCCCATTGCTTGATACATGTCCTTTTTCATAATTTGTACTGCATAGGTTATGAGAGATGGAGATATTGTCCAGTCTGGTAAATATGATGATCTTATCAAAGACACTGATGGAGAGCTTGTTCGTCAAATGGCTGCTCATAACACCTCATTGAACCAAGTAACTCACTGTCAAGGCACCAGTTTCTCTAGTTCCACACCCCAGAAGCTGCAGGAGTCTGAGCTGACTGAAGAAAAACCAAATGTACTTACCAGCAGAGAGAATTTCACAGAAAATTTTCATGAAGAAGAAAGAGAATCAGGAAGAGTGAAGTGGAGTGTGTACTCAACTTTTATCACATTGGCTTATAAAGGGGCTCTTGTTCCTGTTGTGATTCTATGTCAGATCCTCTTCCAAGGATTGCAGATGGGGAGCAACTACTGGATTGCTTGGGGAACAGAGAAAGAAGGGAGAGTGAGCAACGAGAAGCTAATTGGTGTTTTTGTTTTGTTATCTGCTGGAAGCTCCGCTTTTATATTGGGCAGAGCTGTTTTGCTGTCCACAATTGCAATTGAAACTTCTCGGAGACTTTTTTGCGGTATGATCAAATGTGTCTTTAGAGCGCCCATCTCGTTCTTCGACAAAACACCATCAAGCAGAATTCTCAATAGGGTTAGTGAATATTTTGATTTTGCATAATTCATTCAGCCAATCTCTATGCTAACAATCTTGCAAGTTTGATGGGATTTTCCAATTGATTTAGATTTTATCTTGACAGTGCTCAACAGATCAAAGTACCGTGGACACAGACATTCCTTACCGATTGGCAGGATTGGCATTTGCACTAATTCAATTGCTAAGCATTATCATTCTCATGTCTCAAGTTGCATGGCAGGTTTTCATTTTATTCATTATCGTCTTGGCTCTTTCAGTTTGGTATCAGGTAATAGTCATCGATATGCTTATGAGGATACTGGTTTTTTGTTTCTTACGGGTGTTTCAATTCATGATTGATCGACAATTTGTTGCCTCCTGGAAATAATGAAATTTCTCACCACAACAACAAATTTTATACGGACCAGAAAATATTGGTGCATTTTTCAAGTTCAAACTGAAATTTTGCCCATGAAGTAATTATAAACGAGAGATTGATCATTCTCGTTGATGCAAATTTACATGTTGAGATTCTCCCAAGTTTTGTCATCTATTGGCCATGTATTTGTATCAGCTTTGAATCGTTTAACTGTTTTTAACTTGTGCTTCAGGCTTACTACATTACAACAGCTAGAGAGCTGGCTAGAATGGTTGGGATTAAAAAAGCTCCAATTCTCCATCATTTTTCCCAATCTATTTCTGGTGCTACAACAATCCGCTGCTTCAATCAGGAAGATCGTTTCCATTCTAAAGTCTTCCGCTTAATTGATGATTACTCGCGCATTGCATTCCACAACTCTGCAACAATGGAGTGGTTGTGTGTTCGTGTAAATCTCCTCTTCAATTTTGTTTTCTTTGCTCTCCTAGTCATCTTAGTCACCATTCCAAGGTCTTCACTTGATCCAAGTAAGTCCATATTCTTATCCATCACCTCTTTATAGAAAATTATCGTCAGGTTAGACTTAATCCATTTTGTGTTTGCAATGATCAGGTCTTGCCGGATTGGCAGCAACTTATGGTCTGAATTTGAATGTTCTTCAAGCATGGGTGATATGGAACCTTTGCAATGTGGAGAATAAGATGATTTCAATAGAGAGGATCTTGCAGTTCTCAAACATACCAAGTGAAGCGCCACTCGTCATTGAAGATCGTCGACCTGATCTCACCTGGCCCCAGAATGGAACCATTGAGCTTGATAATCTTTGTGTTCAATACAGTCCAGGCCTTCCGATGGTTCTTCAGGATATTACCTGCGTGTTCCCAGGGCAAAAGAAGATTGGAATTGTGGGTAGGACAGGAAGTGGGAAATCCACTCTAATACAAGCTTTGTTTAGAGTGGTTGAGCCTACTGGTGGTCGGATACTTGTTGATGGTGTAAACATATGTAAGATGGGATTGCAGGATCTGCGGTCCAGGCTAAGTATAATCCCACAGGACCCGATTCTCTTTCAGGGGAACATTAGAACTAATTTGGATCCTTTGGAACAAGTTCCTGATGCAGACATCTGGGAGGTGAATATGCTAAACTAGCAACGTTTACTTGACATTTAGAGCTACAAGATTATAATTTTCTGAAGTGTCTGTGATGGTTTAGGCTTTGAACAAATGTCGTCTTGGTGATATCGTAAGGCAAGATCAGAGGCTATTGGATGCACCTGGTACTGGCTTCATTATTCTTCAATTATTTTTCATTACAAAGATGTTAGACACATTATTAAGCCTAAAATGCTCATGGGTCTTTTCTTTTTTTGGCTTTGTGCAGTTGCTGAGGATGGAGAAAATTGGAGTGTTGGCCAGAGGCAACTGCTATGCTTAGCTAGGGTTTTGCTTAAGAAGAGGAAAATTCTGGTTTTAGATGAGGCTACAGCATCTGTGGACACCGAAACTGATAACTTGATACAAAAAACCATTAGGGAAGAGGCAAGAGACTGTACTGTGATCACAGTGGCACACAGAATACCGACAGTTATCGATAATGACTTTGTTTTGGTTCTTGATGAAGGTATGAACATCTTTCCTTAAAAACAATCTAAGTCACCATCTTGCAAAGCTGTACTTTCAGATGTACATGACTTTTAACTGCTTACAGATTTACCATGGAAACTCTAAATCCTTTGCTTCTGTTTATCAGGAAAAATTTTGGAGTTCGACTCCCCGAAAAACCTGCTCTGCAAGAAGTGCTCGGCCTTCTCCAAGTTGGTAATGGAGTTCTTGAAAAGATCAAACGCAGACCGCCTTGTCTGACTTGATTCTTGTCGATAGATAGGATGACTATACATGAAATTTAACGGGAAAAGCAACAGGACAGGTTTGATACTAAGTCTCCACTTGGTTAGCATAACAAAATATGCAAAATATATGAAATTTGTTTAGTTATAATTTTCAAAGAGTTAGTCGTGATATAAACATGAGATGTAAAACTTCTTCATAAAAACAAATTCATCTTATTATTTGTTTTTTTTTCTAAATTAATGGGCATGTAATTTCCACTATAAAATATTTAAAAAACGGATCAATGCATTTTGCATAAATTGTTTCTATTTTTTTCATGCTAACCTAAGAGAATAGTCTATGGTTGATTAGGAAAACACGACGTTGATTAGGAAAACACGACACTCAAAGAGCCTAAAATTGTCATAGCAATTAGCAAGTCATGCATATGCCAATTAATTTCCAACATCAAGGGCATAGCGAGCAAATTAAACTATTACTAACTAAGTCATGTATGATGACATTGCAAATGGTAGTTTTTTCCTGGAGTTTAGCTTTCATGTTGTTTGTAAAAATTATGATTTCATGGAGCAAATGGTTGGGAAAACATGGAAAGCGCTATTTGTTTTGTTTTGTTTTCTAGCTTGTCTTATGGTCGTATCAAGTAGGTGCCTATTTGCAAGCACACAAATAGGTTTTAGCATCCTCCAAAAACATAAGAATCATTAAAGTTATAAATATAGTAAGATATCATACCATGTACAAATACACTCTAATTTTTTATATATAATTTTAATGAATAATGATATAAACTATAATAATTTGATACCTTAGACATAGAAGATAACTTAAATTGAAGTGGAGATTGTAGCGACTCAACCCATAGTGTAACATAACGAGCTATGTCAACTCTTCAAACGTGGTTAATCAAGTTAAAGAAAGATTTATAGTCAATTTTTACTTCTAAAGAGGATATTCTCCTAGTAGGTATTAAATGCATGCCCACTTTTAAAGAGGATCTTCTCCGGTAGATATTAAATGTATAATCTACTCATCTTAGAAAATTTCGTTCCCAAAATTTCTATGTTTGACCCGTTGCTAACCCCAACTCATGACCTTTTATGACATGTGACTGAGAGCCTAGCCAACATCCATAGTCTAATTGATCATCTAAAATGAAAGTAAGTTACTCTGATACCATTTGTAATGACCCAGGTATTAGATGTATAATCTACCCATCTTAGAAAATTTCGTTCCCAAAATTCCTATACTTGTCTCGTTGCTAATCCCAACCCATTCCAAAATTTCTATACTTGGCCTATTGTTATCTCCAACCCATGACCTTTTATTACCAGTGACTGCGAGCCTAGCCAACATTTGCAGTCTAATTTATCATCTAAAATGGAAGTAACATCTGTAATCTAATTCATCATTTAAAATGGAAGTAAGTTGCTCTGATACTATTTATAATGACCCAATCTAACGTCTGGTTGTTCGCCTAATAGGTAAACTAGAAAGGGAGTGGAAAATTACTCTAGGTTTTGTTGATTTTCTACCTCTTCAAACGTGATTAATGAAATTAAAGATTTATAGGCCATTTTTACTTATAAATAAAATTTTATCCTGATTAAATATTAGATGTAGGACAAGTAAGATCTCACGGAAATAGTCTACGACTATAATGATTTGATTTTTTATTAGTTAAATCTTTTTTTTTTTATGATTGTGGCCCCTTTTTATTGACAAAGATTAAATTTAAATTTTTAATGGCTTAGGATAAAAATTAAACACTCATAAATAATGAACTGCCCAAATTAAATTATTTACTGTAGGGCTAATGTTATATTTTGATACATTGATCGGAACTCTCTTAATTTTTAACTGTGGAGTGTATGATGATTGATTACTTCAAAGTTTACATCGACCATACGCATCTAATAGGAAAACTAATTGAGTTTTTTTTTTTCTGGGTACCCTTCCAGATTCTGTGTACAGAAAACAGAACAAGTTTTAAAATTAGGTGCGTACAATTTTTAAATAACTGAATTAAATACCAAACCATCAAAAGGAAGAGATTCCAGAGTATTTACAGGAAAAAGACCCTCCAAAACTGGCGTGCTCGTTGCCAATTGACCATAGGCTCATGAGATCGACAGAACCATGTTTTGTTCAACCCCTGACATATCAAAAGAAACAATCTATGCTCATAATGCACTAAACAATCAGGACAACTCGAATTCAGAGATAAAAACGAAACCTTATCAGAGCAGCACATCATGGACTCCAATAAACAAAAGGTGTTATCAATAATACAGTGCAAACGCCCAGAATAACGAGAATGCCAGTTAGCATTTGACAACAAATATGGTGGGTTTGTGAGTCCACCAGCAATAAAAGCAGGGTCGGATCATGGTATGTTCTAGCTTAAACTAAAACGAAGAAGACGACTTTTGTTGAGGCGTGCTTGGAGCGGATTATTGAAATGACTACAAACAGAATATGCCGGGAATCGAATTTAACACAAGTTTTGTGATTTGACGACAAAAACGAGCTAGTCTGGTTTTTTTTAGGCTGCTTCCAAGCTTGTGAACCACAGTTGGGAGGACCATTTATAACTTTCTTCATCAAATGTCCAGTCAGTATTGGATTTTAGGGGTAGCTAGTGCCATCTGAAAGGACCCAAAATAAATAAAGCTTGTAAATGGATGTAAGGTTAACACAAACATCAATTATCTTCTTCTTTAATCTGTGATGGGCATTGATCAACCTCCGCATTTCCTTCTCTCATCAAATCCAACTTATGAATACTGAGTTTGACGTGAAAAATTCGAGAGAAAGTAAACACAACCCACAACTACGTCGCTGCATTGTATTTCGAGCTTGGTATGTTGCATTATAGTGTGCAAGACTAATCCAAAGCTTGAGTTATATACATAGAGTGTAACTATTAGGTGTAAGATTGAATTGCACTCATAATTATAAAGGTGGAAGCACCAATTAAATGATGCCACCTCAAACAATTTGTTGAAGTTAAAGGATGATTTATTGGAGCTAATCTTCTTGATTGTAATTAATAGTTATGGCCACCAACACACAGTAAATCTTATCACTGTTGACAATAATATGATGTAGGCTTTGTCTTTATTTGTGAATCTACACCATGCTATTGAATTTTTATCAAAGGTAATGACAGGCGGATGTTTGAAGAACTACGCATGACCACAGTTTATAACTACCTAATCAGAATCATTAAATTAAGAACTGATGATTATAATACAAACTCACAGGATTTGCAAATCACTGTAAAAGATGATTATATAGAAGTTTTCTTGGATAAATTAACCATTTAAAAATTGAAATTTTCAACAGATGTATAATTATTAAATCAAATAATTTTTTTTCCCAAAAAGTCCCCCAAAAAGAAAGAAAAAAAAAAGAGGTTTTCATGGTCGAGAAATACGTGACAATGAGCCACATAAGCTCTGTAGTCGAGGATCGCCGGTCACACCCCACGCCAACGCACTACCCGACGACACACCTCACCATTTTCACGCATCCCTAGGAGCCAACGCCCTCTACACACGTGCCACTCCGATCCCCACATCGCACGTGCCAACCCCTAACCCCCCTTCTTTACCTTTACATACATACCCACACACAGCCACACAACCGCCTCCCCCGCCTCTGTCCGATTTCCGTCGCCCTTTTTGTTCGCCGCTTTTTCCGCATCGTCTCGATCCGATGGGTATGGCTGCTCTTCGAATTTTTTGATGATGGATCTTGGTTTTGTTGATGGACCTGTTGTTTTTCGGTTTGTCGGTTGGATTTTTTCTGATTTTTTTTGAATTTTTTTTGGGGGCGCAGCGTCCGCGAAGAAGATCAAGATCGGAATTAATGGTGAGTTTGTGGCTAGTTTGTGGGTTCGGATCTTGGCGGTGGTGGTGGTGTTGATTGTTTGAGCTGGGTGCTGGTGTGGTTGTGCAGGGTTTGGAAGAATCGGCCGGTTGGTGGCTAGGGTTGCTCTCCAGAGTGAGGATGTTGAGCTTGTTGCCGTCAATGATCCGTTCATCACCACCGACTACATGGTAACTGGATTTCTTTGCTTTTGGCTCGCCAGCCGGGTGACTACTTGTTTTTTTCCTGAATTTGTAGGTAGTGATTTGTTGATTGGGGGTTGTTCTTCTGATTTGTTTCCGAAATTCGTCTAGATCTGTTGTTAATGCGTGAATTGACTAGGTTTTTTACTTCTAGTTTGGATAAATTACTATCTATTAGAATATAGTCGATCATTTGAGGGTGTGTGGTGGTGTGTGTGTGATTTTTTTTCTTTTTTTTGCTGAAATCTCGTGTTATTTTGTAATATGATGTGGTTGGATTGGTATGATCAGGCTAACAAGCTGCAATCCTTGGTTTTTTGGATGATAGTTGACGATTTGTGTGTTTTGTTTTATTAAATTCACTTGTGATGTGGTAAGGGTGGTGTGAGCGGACTTACAATCTTTGATTATTTAGAACATGGTTGATTATCGTTAAATTCACTTGTGATGTATTGTTATGTGATGTGGTTAGAATGGTGTGAGCGCGCTTACAATTTATGATTAGTTAGAAATATTTGATTATTTGTGTGTTTTGCTTTGTTGAATTCTTTTGTGTTGCATTGTAATGTGATGTGATTTCATTGGTATGAGCAGACTTACATGTTCAAGTACGATACTGTGCACGGGCAATGGAAGCATCATGAGATCGCAGTGAAGGATTCGAAGACCCTTCTCTTTGGTGAGAAGCCTGTCACTGTGTTCGGTATCAGGTAGAAGTGTTTTCTGTCGTGGTGATTTTTGTGGCTTATTGAGATTGCGTTCCTATTTGGTTGCTCATGGTGAAGCTATGATGATTGTTAGGAACCCGGAGGAAATTCCATGGGGGGAGGCTGGTGCTGATATTGTAGTGGAATCAACTGGAGTATTCACTGACAAGGACAAGGCTGCTGCTCATCTCAAGGTTGTTTGAATTGCATGTACTTATTGATTGTTGTGTTTATAGAAGTTTAGGTTTCCTGAATTTAGAAGATTGGGTTTGATATGTTGTGGTCTATTTGTCCGTCCCACATTTTTGAAATTTTTGATCAAAATGTTCCCTGTCGCTGAGTTTCCTATTTATACTGTTTAATTTTAATTGTTTTGCCTCATGATTTTCGTTTTTCCTTTTGCATGTTTCTCCTTTTGTTTCAGTTTTACCTGCTTTTATAAAAAAAATTCTCAAATATTTTTATTTTAATTTGAACCTAAGTTGTTCTTTACTTACAATTGTGTTTAAGTTCTAAATGCAAATTGCCCCTGTAATTGACTGATCCCCCCCTCACCCCTATTCTCGTAAATGATGAGTAGTGATGTTTTTGAGCAGGGTGGTGCGAAGAAGGTTGTTATTTCAGCCCCAAGCAAGGATGCTCCAATGTTTGTCGTGGGTGTCAATGAGAAAGAGTACAAGCCCGACCTTCACATTGTCTCCAATGCCAGTTGTACCACCAACTGTCTCGCTCCTTTGGCTAAGGTAGTGCCCACCTTTTACCTTTTTTACTTAGTGTACAACATGCAGTTCCAATCCCTTCTCTCAACACTCTGTCATAGATATTGATGTTGTCCAAATTCATTTTGATCTGGCAGGTGATCAATGATCGCTTTGGCATTGTTGAAGGGTTGATGACTACCGTCCATGCTATTACTGGTTTGATTTTTCATTTATTATGATGAGATAATTCATTTCCCACATTTTATGCTCCTCGTGAAAATTAGTTTTTCGTCTTGTTGGGTTCTTATTCGTCCAATGGTGATCCAGCTACGCAAAAGACTGTTGATGGCCCCTCATCGAAAGATTGGAGAGGTGGAAGAGCTGCAAGCTTTAACATCATCCCAAGCAGCACTGGAGCTGCCAAGGTAAATTTTAGTTGGTGCTGTTTGCTTGTTGCTTTTAGTTATTTTTTTCATGCGTAATTTTTAGATTCTACTACTATCATTTTCTTTGTAGTTTTAGGTTCATTTTATGTTTTCATGTTTACTGAGGCATGTTCATCTTTTAGAAGTATGATGTTGTTGTAGTTTTATTTTCCATGTTTAATACTAAGATTCTGTGCTGCTTCTTGTAGGCTGTTGGAAAAGTCCTTCCAGCGTTGAATGGAAAACTTACTGGAATGGCATTCCGTGTACCCACTGTTGATGTGTCTGTGGTGGACCTTACTGTCAGAATTGAAAAGAAGGCTACCTATGAGGAGGTCAAGGCTGCTATTAAGTAAGAAATATATATGTTTACCCGTTATGTGTATGTAGAATATTCTTTGGGTGAACTTAGATAAATGGGAAAAGGGGTGATGATGGTGCTCGATTGTGCTCTTAATGAAATGTGCATTGCCCATAGCAGTACCGGTTCTAGAACGTTGTTTGTGTGGGTGCTGTAATTCACACGTCTGGTGACTGCAGGGAAGAGTCAGAGACTAACCTAAAGGGCATTCTGGGGTACACTGAAGATGAAGTTGTTTCTACCGACTTTATCGGTGACAAGAGGTAATTTTACCAATCTTCTTTCTTGCCATCCATCTATTTTTGGGTTGTTTTTTTTTTTTTTTTTTTTGCTTGTGTGATAGAAACGCTACATATATCAAAGAACACGAGCTAAAGTGTAGCTCGTATCAGTATTTTGGTTAAAAGAATTGCAGTTATTCGGCCTGTTTGTGTCTGTAATGATTGTAGTTTGTGTTATAATATGTCGCTAACCAGTAAATTTGATTTTTACAATGAGTTAACGGGGGCATCTGCGAATTTGCAGATCCAGCATCTTTGATGCCAAAGCAGGAATAGCTCTCAATGATAACTTCCTCAAGCTTATCACGTGGTACGACAACGAGTGGGGTTACAGGTAAGAATACCTTTGCCTTTTGTATAGATTACTTACATTATTCCAACCCCCAGTCCTGCTAACTCGGCCTTTTTTTTTTCCCAGCAATCGTGTGGTTGATTTGATTCGCCACATTCATTCTCAGCAGTAAATTTTGCTGAATGGCCGCCTTTTGGGAGCTTGAGTTTGTTGCTTTGGTAATTTTTAATAAAAAAGGATGTGTGGAGTCGTTGGACCCTTTGCCGTTGTATTTTGCAGATTTTTTCAATTTAACTGGGCACATACGATGTGCGAAAATTCTGTTAGCAAAATGAGAAACCATGCATTAAAATCTGAGTACGGTTACCAGATGAACTTACATAAATTTTAAGCCGAATGTTACCTTCATCCTTCTGGAATCAGTTTCATCAAGTAGCTTGGAAAAAAATTTAATTAGGAGTTTTATGTGCTTTCAAAGACTTGGCCATAACCTTTTCGTGAGTTATTTTTCGGTTCACCGAGTTATATGCTTAATATTATTTCTTTTGACGCTTAATGCGTTCAAGTCATGCAGAAGATTATCTATTGCTCGTCTTTAATAAATTTTAGGTCAGCTATGCGAAATAGCCTTTACTGAAAGTTAAAACGTTCCAGTTTCTGAATTATCGTCCTCGTATGATCGTTACAATTTATTATCTGCCTGGTGGAATGATCGAGTTGTTTAGGATGCCGAGACAATTATATGTTGGACTTTATTAGTGGGTATTGGAGTTGGAATTTGGATGCAAGATTATTTGTAATTATTTAGTCTATTTTTTGGCCAATTATATATTTATCATGCAAGAAACTTTTTCGAGTTATGCAAACCCGTTTCTTGTCTACAGGTTGTTTTGGAAAAAAAAACCCTCATCTACTATGAAATTAACATCTGTTACCTGACAGGTCTGAAATTTGTTTTTTTTTTTAAAAAAATTGGCCCAACCGAGAAAACTATCATTAATAATCATCTATAATAAGACCATTATAATAACCAATCGTCACCAAATTTTACTAAATCACATATTTTAAAATAACAAAAGGTCGCCTCTAGATGGAAACACACTCATGATGGTTAAAATTAGGGGCTCTTTTATCGCATTCGTGATTTTTCGTACAATTTTAGATGGTAAACAAGTGATAGACAATCTCATTTTATTTGGCTACTTTTAAGGTTTGATATTTTTTTAACAGCAGTACTATGAAAGCGCTCAAACCGGAAATGATGGTTGTTTAAAAAATATTATTATATTTCCCGACACATATGATAGCATATAGACTAAGATTAACCTTCTAGGGCCAATCTTTCTGTCCATTATTTGGGGGGGGAGGGGAGGAGGGAAGGATTCTGTCCATACTAACTTGGTCCCGAGGTTTGATGCTTTCGGGTCAAAAATAAAATCAATTTGCTTCTAAGCACAAGTAGAAGCATAACAAGAGTTAAAATGAAATATGAAAATGAATATAACTTTTCAAATTAGACAAATAGTAAGAAAAAAGTGTCAACAACTGAAAAATAAACCCTTAAGTAGTAGAATGTGTGGTGATGCCCACAATAGAGTATTTATGTGGTCATCTCTTCTTCCACCCGATACCCAAAGAGGGTGTTGGGTATGTGGACCCTAAATTAAGAACCATGTGATTACAAATAACAAAATTCTTCAAGCAGGAAAATGGGAAATATGCAGCAAATCATTTGTATTTAGTTGTATAAATTACTACACTATATTTGCTATGCTCAACAGCTGGGGGACTACAAAAATTAACAAACTAGTAAAGCC
>JAVDBV010004074.1:0-11435 GCA_032619315.1 Piper longum | reverse complement strand
CATGATCGTTATCTTCAAGTCGGCTGCACCGCTGGCCTCAAGCTCCACCCATGGCTCGACCAATTCCAACAATCGAACCCAAGATTTCCACCCTGCCGGTGGTGTGGCAATTTTCGACCAAAATGCCGGAACTCGAGTACTGCTACTCATCGACACGCGACACCGCATGGGAATGGGTACCGCTCCAAATACCGGTATCTAGTTACTGAACACTCTCCAAAGTACCGCTATCGGGTACCGGTCACCACTCCTACCTACCGGTACTCACTACTGATAGACGCCCAATCACGCGCCATGTATCGGGATCGTGCTCGCTCGAACATGTTGACTGCTCGAAATACTAGTACGCGCTAGTGCTAGCTCTCGATACCGCTACTAATCACCGTACACGCTACCTGTACCTGCCGCAACCCAGTGCCGCTACACGCGATCATGCCGAGACCCGGTACCGCTAGTTGTTCGGTACCGCTCAACATGCACTCGGCACTAGTGATCAATCACGCCTGGTCCTCTCTCGGTACACTTGATCGATCATGCACGACCCATGCTCGTGATGCCTAGCCGATGGTGCTCAGTTACTAGCACCTGGCTACCGCTGCATCACGAACTAGCACCGTCATGAGGTCTCTTGGTCCCGTCATGGCCCCATGCTCGGTACAACATTACCGATACATAGATCGCATGAACTGCCGCTCCCGACAGTCTCGTGCACTAGGTTCCACACCTACAACTCAACACGGATTAGTGTGGTTAGTTGTTTTCACCACCGAGATGGCTCCAATCACCCCTCTTGGACATGGGAACCCTAGGAACAACCACCAAATCCTAGTCCCGTCTCGTCTTATGGACTAGACCTGTGACAGTTCTCCCCCACCAATGAGACTTGATGTCCTCATCGGAGGGTTAAGTCCTCCCCTCTTGGTTCTGCTCCCACCATACCACATGCCCCTTTCCAATTCCTTGCTAGGTTCTCCACTTGGTCCCCCTTTCCACGTTATCAAACACCTCGTTCATTTCTCCACTTCTTTCTCATACTACTGCTGGTTAGTGGGTGAACTACCCCTCAAACGAGCTCCGATCGGATCAACCAAATTCTCATGGAATGGTTCACGAAAACTAACCAGGAAAGTTAGATGAAGTATGTACCCCTCCATCTCAAAATCAACTCAGACTTTGCTTTGTAGCTTGAGCTTCAGCTTTACTACCTCGATCAGTGAATCGGCTCTACCCTCGTACATTGCTTGCCTCTCCCAGACAAACTTAGGTACAACTCTTCACTCTTCTCCACGTCCCTGTAGAGTAACCCCTTGTGGTGTAAGGGATTCATAACCCAAAGCTGAATAACGATGCTGATCAGTCAAAACTGCACTGCACCAAAGAGTTCTAACCAGCTTCCCTTACTGGCTGTGACGACCTGCCTCATATACTTCTCCCTGAGTAATGCATTCATCCACTCAATCTGCTCCTTAGACTGAGATTCATTAGTTGTAGACTCCCCTGCAACTAATTCTGCTGCTGTCCCCTTATCCTCCGGGAACTCAGACACCCCGTCTAGTGAGATCAACCTCCTTGATCTCTTTGGTGTAGGTCGAAGTTGCACGAACTCAACTTCTGACCATCCATCCACCTTGCCCTTTTGATTCCCTCAACTAGGACTTCACGAAAACTCCACTGTCAGTCCTCGTACTCGACCGATAGCGCACTCGCATTATGAGCACACACATCTGGTTTCCACCACAATGTTCTTCCCCTCAGGTATCCTGGGACTTCTCCTCCTCGAGCTTTCGTAGTAGCCCACTGATAGGAAACTACATCCGATACCTATCAGCATAGACCACTTCATGATCATCTAACCAACACATTGGAACCAGCTCTCTACTAATTCCGTTAGCCCTTTGTTTGTCCTCTGAATCTATCCCCAAAACCTGCCCTAGTAGCAACTTCGGTCACCTTGCTTGTTTCGGTACTAACCTCCCTTGGGTCCTCAGGAAGGCAGTAGTTACCTTGTCCTCCTTGACAAGGAACTCCGACCCTGACAAGTAAGCTCCCAGCTAATCGAGATCCAGCAATCCCGATATTGGCTCCGATGATCTAGTAGTTTTCAGCAGTTCGAAAACTACCCTGCATGGCCTCAACCATGCACCTGACTACCGGTCGTGTAGCCCATCAGTCACTGATGACTCCACACGGCTGACTCCGTGTGTGAGTTTCTTACTGGCCTCCCATAAGAAACTTCCTCCTGTCATCTCTATCGGTTCCGGCCACTCGGCAATGGTCCGGCTCTCAGATTCCTCTCACACCTGTCCATCTCTGTGCCCTAGGAAATTCCCCTTCCTTAGGCTAAATTCACACCACAACTGATGTCTTCTAAACTAATCCACAACCTGTCTCTTCTAACGCTAGTGTTCCTCTACGGACTCCCTTGGCATGTCATCCAGCGGCACCTGGACTTGCCAACACCTAGAGTTCAAGTCCCCCTTGGTAACGCCTCTAGCTCGACCAAGACTATTACGTAAATCAGCAATAACAGAAACATGGTACTGGTTCATAACGGTTACCTCATTCGATCTCTCCGGGATTAAAATAGGCATACCCCCTGATGGCTGAACCTTCCCCAACTCCAACATCTCTACCGGATGGATTTCCAGTTCTGTGAATTAACTTGGTGGCATCCTCCCTGACGCCTCTATTGGTGGCATCTTCCCTGACGCCACCATTGGTGCACTCTCCCCTTGCACCACTTCGATCTGGTGTTTGATCGAACTCTCGGGAAGTGAAAAGTTCTCCCACTCGTTAGGCATTACACCGGAACGATCCTCCAGCAACCCTACTTCCGGCCCTATCACCACCTGGTCCAGTTGAATCAGCACCTCCTCAGTAAGATCCGTCAAGGCACCAGGCTTGTTCCCGCGAGCAAGCCACATGGCTGCCAGTTATTTTCCTTTACCAGAAATGTCCTTAACCTCAGAAGGTCTCCCTTGGCCACGGACAAAGCAAGCTCTGGCCTTATCCATGATCAGCAACTCTCCGAGTTGTGGGAACACTCCCACTCCAGAAGTCCTCATGAATGCATTGCTGAGGATCAAATTGAAGTCATCCATTTCAATGACTAAGAGATCCACCCGGCCATCATAATCTCCCAGGCTGATCCTCACGTGTTTGGCAATCCCATCAACTTGTCTAGCCTGCGAGTTTACTGCCTTTATCGTACTTGTGTTGATTCCAGTCTTCAACCCTAAGTCCAATGCCATCCCCTTGGAAACAAGACTATGCATCGCACTTGTGTATATTAAGGCTGAGACTGACTTCCCATTCACTACACTTGGCACGTACATCAAATCAGCGATCCCTGCAGCTTCATGTCCAGCTCTAACCACCCTGAGTATCTGAAGGGTAGATGCTTGAGCAGAAAGACCTACTTCCTCTTAATCTTTGTCTGCAGCTGCTACCATAGCACTGATGTTGCCCTTACTTGGACAATCCTTCACCCGATGAGGTCCATTGCACAAGAAACATCCAGTAGTCTTCGCCTCAGCACCCCGATTGTTGTCACCTGGCTGAAAATTGAAGTTTTTCTTCTTCTTCCACTTAAGCTTGGACCTTGCCTTGCTCTCACGCTGGTTGTCTCAGTCTGCCTTTGGTTTCTTGATCGGGTCTTCACTTTTGGCACCCGATATAGATTTGAAATCCACCAAAGTATCCGCAGCTACCATCGCCGCCGGCAAGTCTTGTACCCTCTGCCTCTTCAGCTGCATTTGTGCCCATGGTTGCAAACCTGTGATGAAGTTAAATAACTTGTCCTCCTCAGACATATTCTTGATGTCTAGGAGACATGAGCTAAACTCCTTGATATACTCCCGAATTGTGTCTGTGTGTCTCAATTTCTTCATATGATCTCTTGCCACCCAAGTAGTATTAGTCGGCAAGAATTGTTCCCGCAACTCTCTCTTCAAGAACTCCCAAGTTTCTATCCTGGGACGACCAACATTCTCATCCTCTTCGGTGCGAGTTCGATACCAATGTTTGGCATCACCTAACATAAACATACTGGCCATCGAAACCTATCTTTCCTCGGGAACCTTCACGGCGGTGAAAAACTCATGCATGTCCCAAATGAAGTTTTCCAGATCCTTGGCTGATCTATTACCCTCAAGCTTCTTCGGCTCTGGCACTTTAAGCCTTCTCAGAACTGAGTTATCACCATCTGCAACATGGTCAGCACCACCTGGTTGAGTCTGCTTCAGCAATTCCACAACTGTTTGCAAGTTCTCATACGCATCCCTGAGATGTCCCCACATCTCAGCCGTCTCTCCTGCATGACTGGATTCAGCATGTACTCCCACCCGAGTACTTAAGTCCCTAATCTATTCAGTTAGGGACTGCAGTCAGTCACAAATAGTATGAGCATCACTATCGATCAGCCCACCTATCATCAACTCCAGCCTTGCAACTCTGTCCCTCATAGCTTCTGCACGTATATCCATTGTTGTTTGAAAACCACGGTAGTGTGGAGGCCTTCCCCTTGAAAGCTGGGAATATGCTGCACAAACCTTCCTCCCGAATCACACCTCAGCCCGAACTCCAAATCTGTAGATTTGTACTCGAACTTAGGTTGAATCACAGCTTTGATACCTGCTGTCACGAAGCTTCCCTTATGGTAGAATTTTTTGCCCTAAAAGACACCACGTGCGGCGTATTCCCCTCTTGGAAATACTAGCCAACCTCAAGTACGTAACAAAAATTAGTCACTGCGATCCTGAAAACAGCAACCCCAATATATATCACCACCGAACTGCTTGTCGCACCCGAACTGCCTAGTGTGCCCAATAGGCTATCGGCTACCAGTAAACAACAATTCAACTCAATCAACACACGCACACGCGATACCGATAAATTACCAACATGAGTACCGCAATGCAAAGTTAATACCCAGCACACCCGACACCACCTATACCGCTACCCGACACGCGGTATGTCAAGTTCTTAGAATGCCACCGAACTCAACCAAGCAACCAAACCCAATGTCGACTCTGGCCTATTACGGAACCTCGATTCCAACCTTTATTCCAAACACAATGAACAAAGGAATACAAAAGCAATCACACCCCTGACTACTTGCACGTTGTAGACATGCAAACCCCACAACATTGGTCTCCTATCCAACAAGAAGACCGTGAGAATTAAGAGAAACCCCTCTCATATATAATCCTCACCGTACAACCCCAAGTCTCACCCCTTGGATCGACTTGTCACATACAATTCAGTCAAATATGAAAAACACTAAGGTTGCTGAACAAGTATTGTGTACCTCAATCCCTTGGAAGACAACTACTCCATGCAATGTGTGAAGTTCCAGCCCCTCGATGTGAAGGTCTGGCTGTAGCAACTCCACCACCCGCACTGGATCTCGGCAAGTGCTTCTCCACGCAGCATGCCCACACAATCTCCCACTCCTTCTTTCCACAACTTGAGTTTCTCTCCTCAAAGTGTAGAAAACCAATTGCCGTCCCCTATTCCCTCAAGACGCCAACAGATATATGTACATATCTGCCCGTGTTTATCTTGAAGTCCCCAAGATACTCCTTAGATGTGATTCATCTTTATCTCTAAGGATGTTGCCTTATCCAATTCCTCATTGAATAAAAGATCATGAATCTTGCCATGATCGTTATCTTCAAGTCGGCTGCACCGCTGGCCTCAAGCTCCACCCATGGCTCGACCAATTCCAACAATCGAACCCAAGATTTCCACCCTGCCGGTGGTGTGGCAATTTTCGACCAAAATGCCGGAACTCGAGTACTGCTACTCATCGACACGCGACACCGCATGGGAATGGGTACCGCTCCAAATACCGGTATCTAGTTACTGAACACTCTCCAAAGTACCGCTATCGGGTACCGGTCACCACTCCTGCGTACTGATACTCGCTACCGATAGACACCCCATCATGCGCCATGTATCGGGACCATGTTCGCTTGAACATGCTGACTGCTCAAAATACTGGTACGCGCTAGCGCTGGCTCTCGGTACAGCTACCAATCACCGCAGGCTCTACCCATACTTGTTGCAACCCGGTGCCGCTACACGCGATCATGCCGAGGCCCGGTACCGCTAGTTGTTCGGTACCGCTCGACATGCGCTTAGCACTGGTGTTCGATCACACCTGGTCCTCGCTCAGTACACTTGATTAGTCATGCACAACCCATGCTCGTGACGTCTAGGTGATGGTACTCGGTTACCAGCACTTGGTTACCGCTGCACATGAACTAGCACCCGTCATGAGGTATCTCGGTCCTGTCACAGCCCCATGCTTGATACAACATTACCGATACATAAACCACATGGACTGCCGCTCCCAACAGTCTCGTGCCCCAGGTTCCACACCTACAACTCAACATGGATTAGTGCCACCGAGATGGCTCCAACCACCACTCTTGGACACGGGAGCCCTAGGAATAACCACCAAATACCAGTCCCGTCTCATTATATGGACTAGACCTGTGACAGTAGGCATCCAAGTCCTTGACCTCAAAGATTGTAGGTTCAAATCACGCCCACTTCATTTTTTTAATTGAGGTAATTCTGACTTTTAATCGAGCCTGGTTTGAGTTCTATTTACTTATTTTAATTTGACCATCTATTTCCCTCCATTTTAATAGAATTGGACATTCAAGGTTTTAATGTGCTTGAGTCGATTCGAGTTCAAGCTAATTTAATTCGTACTTAATGATACATTTTCTTTATATAATTAATACTAAAATTTAATGTATAATTAAAATATTTCAACTTTTACATAATTTTGCACAAAAGATAATTTAATTATGCATATTTCTATCTAATTGTTATTGTATAATGATACTTTATAATTTGATTATATTTGTATACAAAAATTTAAAATAAATATGACCAAAAATCTTATTTTTACATAAAGTATCGAGTTTCAAGTTGGGTCGAGTTAAAAAGGTACAAGATCAAGTTCCGCTCATTTGATATCGAGTTAAGTTTCGAGATGAGTATCGAGTCAATCGGGTCTAACCGAGCTTTGAACAGCCCCTGCTCCATCAAACTCAGAATAATGGGCTGTTGTTCATTTCGAGTAGATTGAGTTCATCTTGAATGAAGCTAGCACAAACGTTCATATGTTCATATTCAGCTCTACTCAAGCGGATGCTTGATATTCTATATTGAGAATAATATGTTATATACTTTTAATAAGCATTTGCACAAAATATAAAAATTAATATATAAACTCATATCATAATGATAATTTTATAATAAAATATTTTTGTGCACGAATGAATTATTAAGGGGTAGTTTGGTTGGCATGAAAATAGTATAAACAGAAAAACAATTCATAGGAACTGGAAATAAAATGAAATGAAATTGTAAGACCTTAGTTTCGGGTTAGGATTTTACCCACTTGTTATCTTGTCTGGTTCGAGCCAATTTTGAGTCGATTTAGCTTTCAGACCATGATGCGTATCAGCATGTTATGGTAGTTGGGTATGCCCAATATATAGATGATAGCTTCAAATGAGTTATCAGCATAAACCTGAGGTATACGGGTTCTTGCTTGCATTGGCTCAGGGTTTTAAGGTTTGATTTAGGCCATTGAAACATTTAGTATTCATTTACGCTTTTTCAAGGTATTTGTTTTTCATACATATTAGGGATTTTGTACTACCGAATTACCCATGTAGGCCGAGCTTTGTTTTGAGTTTTAAATCATCACCGGCGTTTTGAGCTCATTTAGTTTCCTTGCCTTGATTTCCGTCCGGAGAGGCCCGATTAGGATTCAAGTCAGTTTCAATTTTTGTCAGTGTTGATATCAGATTTTCAACCATATATATATTGCATATAATCTAGGTGGACTTCACTAGGCTTGCAGTCAGCTAGATGACCTAATTGTGCCACATGGCAAGATTTGGGCCATCAACACCAGCCCTAGCATTAACTCCTATTTTTCTCGGATTTCTCCCACACTTTTTTAGGATTTTTAACCTAGCACCGCCACCAATTTGGGCCCAATGATGGCATTTTAGTCGCCGGATTCCACCACCACTGCTTCCTTTCATGGCTTTTTCCAGCACCAATGAGTCCCCTTTGGCAATCTTGACCACCCTGCTAGCTTCCCCATGTCATGGCCAATCGATCGATCCTAGCCCCGTTGACCGTTGCTGCTGGGATCGTCATCGGTGACTCTAGCTTGTTTTTCTGTCAGCCAGTGTCTAGGCTGTGTCAACATCCACCACCATCACCACTGCCTCAACCTCCTTTGTCGATCAGAGCCGACGGCATCCTAGCTACACATCTGTTGTTGTTTTCTGGCGACGAGCACTGCCAGCCCACGTCCTTACTATTTGCCCACTTCGGCCTGTCCGTGTCCATCCCCTCTCGCTCGTGTCCGCCTAGCTCTCTGTTCATGTTTATTTGTCTGCGCCGTGTTCGCAAACTCACTTGTCTAGACTCGTCCAACTTTCTAGCCTAGCTAGCCGAGTCGACCTAGCCAACAACTTAACTTGGTCGAATTGACTTTGTCTAACTTGACTGACTCAGTCCAGTTGACTTAACAGTCTATTTTCTGGTATATTAGTTTAGATATATATTCACATTATTTGGCACATTTTGATGTTATTAATACTTTTATTTATATATTATTGATTTGTTGATTGACTTATTTATTCATTATTTGATTTTTCTATTGTTATTTATTTATTCGTCGTATATTATGCATGCTTCTATGATTATTGATCATCACTAATGATATATTTACTTATTAATATTAATCTTATTCATGTTTATCAAATTTTATTTAATTAATTATTTGTTGGCACACATGTTATCCTTTACTTGTGTTAAGATGAGTTTTCATATATTTGATAATTATATTGTTATTATTCATGGTTAATTGCTATTAAATATTTATTAATTTATTTACTTACTTACTTGTGTATGCACTAATATTGACTCCCGTTTAGTCGCATATTTATTTAGTGATATTTATATTATTATTATTATTATTATTATTCATGAATAGTATTTTGTTTATTTTTACGTATTTACTATTCATTTATATATTCATCACTTTATTTATTTATTTATTTACTATTTGACTATTTATTTATTATTCTTATTTTATTATTTATTTATTTTCATGTTTAACTTGTTATTTTTTATTTATTATTTTTCTTGATGTTTAATTTAGAGAGGGCTTGAGATGTGTGCTTTTTTCTGAAAGTGTGACTACTTACTGCCGACAGTGGCATTTGTCTGCAGCTTCATGGCTCCTTAGTAGATATTCATTAAGTGTTTTCATGGATATTACATTTATTTTCGATCTTCGTAAAAATCAGATTTCACTTGTAAGTTTGTATTAGCTATTTTTTCGAGTCAGTAACACTCGTTGCTAATATTTTTCTTATTATATATGTAAATCATATGTTTAGGTTTGTTGGGTTGGTTTTGGTAAAAGGACACACAATTGCTACACACACTTGTGTTTTGTGTGCCATTGTTTTTCTTCTTTATTTTGTCTTCTTTTGATGCATGTTCATGTATGTTTATTTGACGTGTTTTGATGTATGCCCTCACCAACTTATATATCAATAGATAAAACATAATATAAGGTCTCCGTGACACATTCAAATTTTAACTTCAATAGTTATTTTGAGATACTTACTCCCTTATTTTTTTATTTATATTTATTTTTGTTGTGTGTCGAGTATTTTCATTTCATGACATTGCACGTAATTTCTTATTAGGTTATTGCACGCATCTATTCATCCTTTTCTATTGTGTGTTGGCAGTGCATTTAGTAGTGTCCTCCTTTCTAAAGATGCTAAAAGAGTTGTTTCGGTTAATTTCTTGTTTGAGTCTTTCAAATTAATCAATTTAGATGTAACTCGATTTGATCGTAACCGTACTCATTCAATTTTTAGGTGAACTAGATTCTGTGTGCTATGAAAATGACATGAAAATTTTAAAGATTTCCTTTAAATGTTTAGACAATAGTAAAATAAAATAAAAATAAAATATTTCTTTCTCACTTCTAAAATTTCTCTCAATTTCTTTTATTTTTTACAAGAAAATTTTACTTTGTAAAATTATTACATAGACTTTGATTGAAAATAAAATTACCTTTAATTCAATTTGTGGACAACCAAATTGAAGGAAATTTTTTATCTCTAAGTTTTACATTTCGTTCATATGATTTCAGGACAACCAAAGAGACCCTAAATATAAATTAATGCAAATTATTTAGGGTATATTAGTTAGGGAAAATGAGGATTACTCAGTGTCCAACAAGGAACTTCTATAACACATCGATTATCTCTTTCTTCACACTTCTTCATACTCATAATTCTTAGGGTTTTGATTAAGCTTGTCAAAAAAATTCATCTTGTTCAACATAAACAAAAAAACGTTCATGTCAAACACTTGCATTGAATTAACATCTAATATACCTAATAAAAAAAACAAAAAATTGTCCTATTTTGTACACTAAATTCTATATTTATTTATCAATAAAAGGAGCAACAGTCGCTACTGGCCATATACCATATACCCGTAACATATCGTGTTGAAAAGAAAGATCACTTCGCTTGCTCCCTAGGAACGCCGGGACTGGTATGCTTATATTCAAGGTTAAAGATCAAGGGCATTTACAATTATCATTTATATCTTTTTTTACTATTAACCATTATTGTGTTGTTTACCACTTTTTTAATAGTATATTGCTATTGAATTTTGAGTGACGGTAAACGATTAACAATTGGTCAATTTTAATTTGAAATACTACTTTCTTTGGTAATACTAAAACCTTGTCAAGATGATAAATTTGGTACCACTTGCACTATATATTTATGTCAAACAAAATTTTAAAATGGTATAATAATTTTAAATTTTGATTAAATATAGTATTAATGCTAATTCTTATTTATATAAATGAATATTGTTATATTTTTACTTCCAAAATTAAACATTTACTTTTAATTAAATGATAAATCAATAAAACAATAATGGTAGAGACTTCTGCCACTAGATTATTAAAATAAAAAAGGAGCTATCAAATTTACCATTTTATTTTATTGTTTTCTAAATAGTAAAAAATATGTGGTTATTTTATTTAAATTTAATTTAAAATAATTAGTAAAATGGTAAATCGGCCTGACAACTTGTACCCCTAGTGACATTTTGGGACATCAAAAAACCATTCATGTATGACAACAACACATCAAATAACATATAAAAACACAACTAACTTCAATCCAATGTCTTTTTATTTATTAAAATGCATTTTACTCCAAAACTACTTTATATAACCAAACCCCTAACAAAAATTCACAAAAATTTCTAAATATGTTTTTCGTCTCATCCTATACATTTTTTTTCCATATATATATATATATATATATATATATATATATATATATAAT
>JAVDBV010004073.1:0-12784 GCA_032619315.1 Piper longum | reverse complement strand
CCGAGTACTCTCAGGCAGTCGCCATCAGTACCCTTTGAACCACAAGTCATGACATGCTCTGTACTAAACAGTACCCGTAGACCTCCACGTTCTCCGGGTGTGAGGAACTCAAACGCGGAGTTGTCAGGATCTCTCGGGAACGAAACAATCCGCTGGCACTAATCCAGAGCCCACTTTGACTGTCATGGCATCCTCTGCATGGTACGTGCAGTCGATTTCTCCATCTCTCGTCTCACTGAAAATTCGATAAAAATATATATAGGTCCGGGAAGAGATTTATTAAATAGGCCCAAAGGCAACTTGCTATGGATCTTGTTTTCGAAATCATTCTCAAAGGATCTCATCCTCGAGGGTTATTAATCCGAAAAATAGTTCGGTTAAATGGCCCGAGTTAAGTGGGATCCGATAAAACGACATTATCAAATATGCAATAGAAAGGGCGTAAAACAGAAGCGAGTCATAATGGACCTGGTAGAAGCTCCAAGCGTGTCATCGCGCCTAGGCGGTGAGCTCCTACTCCATACCTACACATCAAAGCTAAATACTAACACCCGAGAACTAAATGATGCATCAAACAGACATGATCAATACACAAGGCAAATCATCATCAATCAAGCAATTTAATAATCATTAATATAATAATTCTATGTCCTCATATTCATGCCAATTTTATTATATTTTCCTAAATTACATCCTAGCCACTTATCATGCTCATCCTTGATCTATCTCATTAGATCACATAGTTGTTCATCTCATACTCAATCACATCATATCACTTATCACTCATCAGGGTTTAATCACCTCATTATCAATTAATCAATCATTAATCATAACTACTACTCAATCCTAACATGTTGTACTAACAATCATCAATTATAATTAATCAAATTAGGATAAGATGTAATTATACCTCGCATCGTTGTCAATCGGCGACGGCTACGATTTCCGTCGTGCGTGCGTCTCGAACCTCGAATTCGGCGTTGGACAGCATCCGAAGCTCGATCGGGTTTGACTGGATGAACTTGGCGGAAGATCTGGTGAATTCCAGCGAATTCCACCAATTCCGGTTTTCCGGCGAGTTCTGGCAGGTTCAACGGTTTTCCAGCGACTTTCTTACGGTTTTTCGGCGAAAGTTGCCGGCCACATCTATTGGCCAGATAGGGGCCATATAGGGTACCATTGGAACCGTCTTGGAGAGCCCGACACATTTGCGGTTTCGGCATGGCCGATGGAGGCGGAAGCTTGCCGGAAAATGGCAAAAATAGTCCCAGCGATGGGTGGCTAAATCCAGCCAGTTTGGGCTGTGATCGGCGGCGCTTTCATCGGGGAACGTGGCTGGGGGGTCGACGACGACGAGGCCACCACTGGACAGCAATGGCGACGGTCGCTGGTGCCGTAATTGGCGACGCAAACGCTCGCGGGTGCGGTGCTAGGCATGGCGATCCTTGGCGTCGCGACGACGTACAGCGGCCGGAGTCAGTCGGGGTGGCAAGACGACGGCGCAGCGGGGATGGGTGGCGTCGGTCGGCAGCCAAGCGGCGCTGGCAGCAGCAGCGGCGGCCACTCAAAGGGCGGCTAGGGTTGTATGAAGGAGGAGAAGGTGGTGTCAGGGTAAGGAAATTTGGTTGGATGGCAAACTCGTAAATAATACTTGACTCGACTCCGTCTCGAGTCAGAATAATTATTTACTCGTAATATGTTCTAAAAAAAATCCAAAAAAATCGGAAAAATCCCATAAAATAAAATAGACACCAAAACATCATAATGACATGCTCTATAACTATCGACCCACCCAAACTGCCCGTAACGTGTCCTAACGCGGTAAACAGCCTAAAACTATTTCTACGATCAAGCTATATAAAAATAAAAATTGTACTGCATACTTCCATATATTCTTATAACTCATTCTTTTCTACTGTATTCATGACGTTCTCATCATATACTTGGGTACACATGACCCCTCATAGCTCATACACGCGACTGGCATCAGCTCAGCATATGTGTTCTGAAACATACTCGACTCGAAAATAACGGTCGAACCGACTGGTTCTAAATATAAAACCCTAACTCGAATCGTGGGTTTTACAGAACATCCCAATGGCTTACACTCATCTAGATCTACATTTTGAGACCACCCATGACCATCGCCTTGGCCGTCATCGCCGCCGGCAACGCAGCAGTCAATGATGATGACTTCTCACAATTACAGCCGATTTTCGGCCAACCTCTGGCCGGATTCTACCGGTCATCACCACCAACACCTCTGCCGTCACGTATTCTTTCGATCGCGACTGACGGTGCCACCAGCTGGGCCGCCGTCAGCATTTTCCGGCGCCGGGCACCGCCGCCCCTGTTCTGGCTGTTTACCCGCCACTGGTGTTCGGGTCCGTCTGCCCGTTTTTGCTTCCGCCTGTCCACGTTCACATCTGACTGGTCATTCCGTCATTCGCCAAACCATGTCCAGTTCAGGTCACCCAGCCAACCCAACCCATTTTCCAGCCGGGGTGGTTCAGACCATTCGGGTTGGTCTAGTTCAACTTGGTTCTGTTTAGTTCAGCTTGTATTCGCCTGTTTCTCGACCGTTTTTCGTAATTCGAGAACCTTTACATTAGTTTAGATGCATATTCACATGATTTAACATAATAGGATGATATAATTATTTTTCTTTATTCATTATTTTATTTATTTATTTATTCATTATTTTCATTTATTTATTTTTATTTATATGTTTATCGTATATGGTGAATGCTTACATGATTATTTTTTGTAATTAATATTATGGTTAGTTATTACTATTAATATTATTATGTTCATTAAATTGCATATTTATTTAGTTATTTATCTTTTTGTTTGTTCGCTTGTATATTATTATTTGTTTGTATTTAATTACGCATTCTTGTATTGTATAAATATGATATTATTATTATTCATGATTAATGAATATTTAATAATTGTTATTTATTTATTGAATTATTATTTTATTATTTATTTAATTATTTCATTAATCATATGTTTACTAACATGAATATATATGATATTTACTCATGTTTAGCTGGGTATTTATATACTATGATTATATTATTATTTTATTATTAGAGTATTATTTATGTTCACCTATTTATTATTGAATTATGTATGAGTGTATTACTTGATTATTTATAAATTAATTAATTATTACTACCATGTCTTGATTTGTGTGCCACTTGTTTATTTCTAGGTTGTTAGTATTATTTTATTTATTTTTGAATGTATTGATGATATGAGCACACACCACAAGCATGCATCATATAGGGGCATTAGTATTTTAGTTAGCAATGGGTTTCGATGTAGGTTACGGAGTCTGAGCTCACTTGTAGAAAATTCAGATTAGGATCGTGGTCGTAGTTGCGGGATTACATACAAGCTAACCTGGTCTTTATAATCATTTAAAATCTTGTAATTTCCCTTATGGGCAGTATAGTCGGCCTGAGCCCAAGTTCGAACACCATGCACCGAGTGCATTCGGGGTCAAGGAATTGACTCAGTCCGACACGAGGCTGTACCCTTCATAATCTCAGAATGGACCTGACAGCCCATACGCTCTGAATGGTCATGTCAGAATGGACCTGACAGGTTATAATTTCATAATGAACATATCAGAATGGACCTGACAGCCCATAAACTCTGAATGGTCATGTCAGAATGGACCTGACAGGACATAATTTCATAATGGACCTGACAGCCCATAAGCTTCGAATGGTCATGTCAGAATGGACCTGACAGGTCATAATTTCATAATTGACGTGTCAGAATGGACTTAACAGCCCATAAACTCTGAATGATCATGTCAGAATGGACCTGACAGGCCATAATCTCTTAATGGACATGTCAGAATGAACCTGACAGCTAAATAATGTTAGAATGGACCTGACAGCCATAAATCTCAGAACGACCTGAAAGATAATGAATAGGGTTTTTATTGACTTGTTTTATTTAATTATACGGCTTAGTGTTTTCGTCACTAACATGGAATTGCCTCCGCAAGTTAGCAACTAAAACTAAAGACTAAGAGTCGACTGGGTGGTTCTTCTACCAACTCAGGTGGCGAATGGATAATAAGCGGACTTCTTTTTTACTTTCTTGTGTAATAAATGTGGCTATGCAAAACGGTCCAAGACTGTGGGATGATTATTTTAATGAGTTAGACTTATTTACTTTAATAGAAATCATGTAGCATTTAAGTAACATCCGGCCCAGTTAGGGTGGGTCAGTTAGTTATATTTTTTAGTAACACCTGGCCAGCTAGGCCCACAATATTGTGTAAAATTACGGATCATTACAGTTGATGTGGGTTTGCTATAGGATGTGTGAAGGCATCATGAACGGGTATTAGTATTAAGTTTTGATGTGTAGGTACGGAGTAGAAGCTTGCCACCTAAGCACGCAACTATGCTTGGAGCTTCTACCAGGTCTGTTTAAGACTCATCTCTATTTTACGCTTTATTCTATCGTAAGTTTGGTTTCTTACTTGAAGGACGGGTTAAGTGGCATTTTATCGGATCCCACTTAATCCAGGCCATCTGAACAAACTGGTTTCTGAGACTAATTACCCTCGTGGATGAGATCCCTCGAGTATGTTTCAAAAACAAAATCCACCACAAGTTGCCTTCGGGCCTATTTTATTAAATTCCCTACCCAAACCTATGTATATGTAGTTTTCTCATTTTTAGTGAGCTGTGTGACTAGGGAAATTCGACGAACCCACTACTTGAGAGGGCGCTGGCCAGTCAAAGCGGGCTCTGAACAATTCCATTCCTGAGGGATCCTAACAACTCTGCATTTGAGTTCCGCTTAATCAGAGAACGTGGAGGTTTTTGGGTACTATTAAGTACAACACATATCTAGACTTGTGGTTCAAAGGGTACTAAAGGCGACTACCTGAGAGTACTCAGCCTTCGTGCTTAGGGCCAAGAGTAATATGGAGGATGTAGAGGGCTAAGATGAATGAGAATGAATTTGATGCGAGAAGTGATAGAGAAATGACTAAAGTATGAGAATGAGAAACAAAGGGGGACGTTGTCGACCCAAGGGCGACGACTCCCAATAGTGCCCTTGCAAGAGTTCTTGAGGAAGTATATGATGTTTTTATTTAGCATAAGGATTAGCTCTCCTGTGCCAGTTTGATATTAGTTACGTTCTGGACCGGTAATACTCGTTACTGACATTTTTTTTATATATATGTAGGTGAGGATCGTCCTGAATGAAAGCAGTCGGGACTGCGAAGGAGCAGCATAGTACCGCGCAGACATGTACCTGCCGTGTGTAATGTGTAATGATAGTGTGTTAATGCTGTGTGAATGAGAATTATGTTGCATTATGTTTTGATTAACAACCTATGAAATGAACAGACAAATGTGAATGAATAAGGAGCCTTGGAGCTCAGACTCAGCTCAGGTGGAAATGAAAGTGATGATGACTGTAAGTGATGATAGATTGTCCCATTTTACATCATTTTGATAAAGTACACATATATATCCTTGTGGATAGGTTGACCCTTATTGCACTTTTAAGGGAAACTCTATCAATTTTTCTATAGAAATAGATATTTGTCTTTGGATTTCTCGTTTATTGCTTTTGCTCTATTTTTGCTTGCATATCATGGCATGCATTTAGGACAAGCGTTAGAACCCTAACATCTCATCTATACTCTACATGTTGCATCTCTGTCGTAGGACCCGAGGGTAGATCCAGGTCGGCTTAACCAAATCCATTATATAAGCGAACGGTTCAGTTACCGGTGACACTTTCGGGTCGGTTCATGGGTGGGGTGTTGCAACATTTGCTTCTCATCTGTCGCAATCGTTCCACACGCAAGCTCGAAGATTGTGATGGGATCTCTAAGATTGCCATCTCTATCAAACTTCGTAAAAGTTGGCCGTTTATACTTCTCTGGCAAAATTTCTGTGTAAACTTCTTCAGCTAAAGGACAGAGATGCTTTGCTGCTTCGCTCAGTTCTTTACCTTATGCACTATCACCGTAGTGACAAATGTGGTCCACTCAGTCCGACTTAGTTGTATAGCTGGATGATGTTGCATCCAACTTGGCTCAAACAACGAAGTTATTAGTGGGGATGCTTGCAACATGGATCTTGAGACATTAGAAAACATGTTATCTATGCGATGGCTGATAGACGAATCCATGCTTGCTGGGGTGGTCCCCAAAGGGCTCTCCTATAGCACCCTAAAAATGCTTGTTATCCGTTCGCTAACTAGCTGGTCCATCTTATGTAGACTTCACCGGTTTGATGGGTTGACAACTTCTCTCTTGGATGTGCTTCCCATTGAGACGTAGGCAAGTACATCATCAAGTGCCAATTTAAGTTGTTTAATATGCTCTCGAAGTTGTTCGTTTGAATTCAGGTTTTTATTTTGCACGGCAGGTGCCTCACCCACATTTGTGGTGGTTTGTATTTGCCCTTCAAGTGCTTCTCCAAATCCCTTTTCTGGGGGGCACGACTATCTCTTTAAACAACATTGCTACCTCTAGCCGTTCTTAGTGTTGTCGTCAAAATATGTTTGGGTACAAAATTGCCACCCCAACAATTAAATATTTGCTTTGGGTTAATAGATTTGGTAAGGACGAAGTAGCCTTGTGACGCAAAGAAACAATACAATAAAAAATAAAATTTGAATGTCATAAGGAAGAAATAACACATAAAAATTTTAAGTAATTGATTAAAATTCAACTCGAATCTGAGACCGTGTACGATAAGATTTATACTTACGAATTAACTATTTTCTTTGAATTATACAAGTTACACTAATGGTGAATTTTTTACTACCCTTTGAATTGATTCATCTTTGTCAACTCCTTATCTCCAAATCTTTAAAATAATAATATTAATACATCTAGGGCCCTCAAAGGTTTCACTAAAAAGCTACAAGAGGAAGGTCTCAAGTGAAAATCCGAATTGAGCCAACCAGCTGGGTGGGTCCGCTTAGCTTTGCGATGAAGCCGTAATCCACTCTTACTCCTCTTCCACTTCTAATCAGTGTCGGCTAGGTGGGAGTGCAGTACGACGCTTCACTGATCCTTGGCGACAAGGCGGTGATCTTCAACTCCAATAAGGCTCTCCTCGGCAAAGCTGCAATACTTCAGCAAGGCGTCGAGATTCAGTTCCAGAAAGGTCTCAATGACAGCGGCTCTTCTCGACAGGACAGCGGTGCACAGGTGAAACTTCGTGACTCCAGGGCAGCAAGCAACAGGGTGAGATAGCTGCTTAAGGTGATACCCAGGGTACCCTCTCCTCTGAAAAGCGATCAGCTTCACGACGGCAGCGGGATTTTGAAACCTGACAGCGGGACTTCGTGACAGCAAGCAGCAAGGCAAGGTAGCGACGAACATCCGGCAGCAACCTTTCACAATAACAGAACAGAGCAACAAATCAAGGGCTCCAGCACTCCAAAGTAGCAAAGATACAATTATAGTTCTCGGTGAGCTTGACTGCATCACTACCAACTGGATATCAATTATTCTTCCTAATCAAATCAGGCATAGCTAATACATATATACAAAAGATAAGCTAGCGCTAAAGCACTAACCTGCAAACTAATTACCTGATCACATCCTTCATGCAGGTCTCGACCTCGGCAGAAAAGGCTTCAAGGTCCTTGTCGGCAGGTTTCAGTCGATGGCCTGTCTTCCAACCAGGAGACCCAGAGGATGTCAAGCATGCGGCACCGCCCCCGCTCAATATAGACGAAGAAGTGGTCGTCCACGAGCCGCTCCTGCCTCACCAGCTCCCCCACGCACCCAACATTGCTAAGTCCAAAAGCCACCAAAACCTGAATGGCCGACGAGGGATGGCTTAAGGCCAGCGGCGAGAGTGTGCTTGATTACACCTTCCATAAGGCATATAAAGGCTGCAAATAAAACTAACGACAAAGAACTATATGTGAAGACGGTAAAGGAAGCCGCGACGCACGGTGGCGAACGGCAATGGCGCACGGTGGCGAGCAGTAGGCGGACGGCGACAGCAAATGGCGGTGAGTGGAGGGCAAGAGCGCACAGCGACAACAAAGACAAATAAATAGAGGCATTTAAATGGCCTAATAGATTTACCCTTTCGCGATGACTCTTAACGGTTACCAAGGGCATCCCCCATTCACCACCGATATCGCCTTAACACAGGCAACGGGAAAA
The DNA here is from genome assembly GCA_032619315.1 of Piper longum. NCBI lineage: Eukaryota > Viridiplantae > Streptophyta > Magnoliopsida > Piperales > Piperaceae > Piper > Piper longum. The sequence goes on along the minus strand of JAVDBV010004073.1, from coordinate 4,602 downwards.
GAAAAGAGAGGTGATAAAAGGGAAAAGCGGCGCGACGGGAGAAGGATAAGCGCCCGCGCCCTGGGTGGAAGAAGCAGCGCAACAGGACTGGAGACTCGAGACGACGGCGTCTAGGGCGGCGGCGAGGACGAGAGAAAAAAAAAAAAGAGAGTTGGGCACGTAAAAGAGAAGGGCTGCTGCGACGACGCTTAAAAAAAATAAAAAAAGAAGTGAAGTACAGGTGAAGAAAATAAAATGTGGCACCCAAGAAAATGAGCTCAAACGGCGCAACCAAATTAACCTAAAAGGTATACACAAAAAAATTATCCTCACAGGTATGTATAAAAAAGTGCACCAAAAGAGGTTTTGAAGTAATATTTAATATATTATAATAGGGCTGCCTAGATAATTCTATTAATAATAAAAAAACTCCATTGATTTAGAATTCTCCTTGTACGTCTAATAAATATAACGTCCAACTAAATCACGGTCCTGATTTAACTTGTGAAAAACAGAGACTTCCCATCCGTGATTTCCCTAAGAAGTGAGAGATTTTATTTACCCCGAAACCTAATGTAAGTAAGTTATACTACTTTCTTGATTCAAATTAAATATGTTTAATCTTCACCCTCAATTCTCTTAGATTATGAAATGAAAATAGAAGAGGGCTTTCAATCTGAAACTTCACTCACGTTGCTCAGTGGTGGCGACTTCACAATCAAACACACAGCTTCGGTTGCTGGTTTCAGGGAAATCGAACCTTTTGACAGTGCCAGCAGCAAAAGTGTAACATCTTGACCAAGCTTGCTAGTTTGATCATCAATAAACAAAATAAGAAGGTGATCAAAGGGCTAATCACAAATCAATTATCTGGGGAAAGCTTTTCCGTTCATCATCAACTGAAAAGACATCAAGCAGCAAAAAAGTTTTTTTTTATTTTCTTAATTCACCTGAAAGTGGGAAACCACTAGAATGAACTTTACTAAGACACAGCATTGTTGGCTATTTGGCAACTCGGGCCTTTGTCATACCATTGAAGCATGTCCAGGAAAGCTCTCCCAAATCACATTATCAGCTTGTATTCCCTGAGAAAAACTTGAATCTCAGTGGGATTAAGATTCATTAAGTTGTCAGGCTTCTTTCAATTTGTAATTCATCTTGCAAGGATTGGGATAAATGGTTAGCTTTCAACTGCTACAGGAAGAGGAAATTTTTGGAACTCGTTCTTAAGCTGACCACAAGCAGCACTGGCATCAAGGCCACGAGTTTGACGGATACTGACAGTGATCCTTCTGCTCTCCAGAGAAGTTGCAAATGCTAAAACCTATGCAGAATATTGTAACCAACATTAAAGCATTTAGCAAGTATAACCAACTTCGAGATACACTAATATCTATGCTTTGCCGGTGCATAATAATATCATCATAATTCACTCATGTCATCTAACAGCTTACTATTTACCTCCAAAGATTTCAAATTTTCTAAGAGAAGCGTAATGCTGATTTATCTAATGGTAATAGATCGGCCACAAGTTTTAGATTTTAGAAGATGGCCAGCTCGCTAAAAATGCAGGAATCAGCAATTAATGGTTTCAAAGGAGGGCAATTTCAATAAATAACATCAACCATGTCTATATGCTATCTACAATGTTGAAGGAAAAAAGGCGTACTTGTTTCTTGTATGGTCTTCTGTACTCTGATCCATCAATTGGATTGAAAGGTATCAGATTTACATGATTTCCACGACCCCAAGCATGCAGCAATTCAGCAAGTTCCACTGCATGTTCAATGCTATCATTGACTCCAGCTACCCAAAGGAAAAACCAAATTAATTTGATCACACAATAATCCATCAGAAAGGAGAATATGGCATTAAATATTAATTTTGATTACCTAGGAGAGTGTATTCAAATGACACACGTCGGCTCGTTTCAAGAAAGTAGTTTCTACAGTCTTCCATAATGACATCCAAAGGATAAGATTTTGCACTTGGAATTATTGTTTCCCTTAACTTCTGATTGGGTGCATGGAGACTTGTGACAAAGATAAAAAAATAATTGTCAGTTTGGAAATGACAAATTTTGGCTTACTACTAGAAGGCCTATGAAGACAGCTTTTCTCTCCAATCATAATATACTATCAGCTGTAACTTATACTTTGTTATTATAGTCTCAATTCTTTAAATACCTGTAACCAAAATAGCTAACTAACAATCATTGCTGTCACAAAATATTAACTTAGAAAGAACAGTAGATTATTGTGCTTCAAAAATAAATAATGATGGACAAAATGCTGGCAAGAATACGCTCTTTTATTTGTCAATGAATATCCAAAGAAGTCTTAGTTAATCCACTTTGACAATTTGAAAATTGATTTACTACACCCTAAAAAGTACCTTACAGCTAGTGTCGACTGTAGCTTATGCGATGCCAGAATCTTTATTGTATTGGGTACTCCAACAGTCGATATTGTGATCATCCTTTGCCCAATTTGGATATCCTTCAAAAAGAAATTTAATCAGGATAAACAGCTTAGATACACCAAAATCCAAACAGAGAAATTCAAAACAAGATGACATCCAAACAATATAGTGCTGCTTGCCATAAAAGAACAGGACAAGCTCTATTTTAAAAACCACAAACAAGAAACATTCCTGAATGATATATAAATACCTGATTCAAGCATCTATGTGCTTCTAGAACAGATTTAAGGTTCAGCATTGGCTCACCCATGCCCATAAACACTACATTTGAAACTCTGTGTTTGAATATCTCCTCTATTGCCAGCACCTACAGACCATAAATACATAAATATCTACCTGGTAAAACCAAAATGAGACCTGCCATTATATCAAACAAATAAAGCATTACCTGTTCAATAATTTCATGCCGCTGAAGGTTCCTTGAGAAACCTCCTTTGCCAGTGGCACAAAATGTGCAACGTAATGGACAACCAACCTATTAGCTTACCAAATGAACCAGTAATGAGAAAAGCATCTTAATCAAGACATATGAGTGTACATGCAAATGACAAATCAGAAGCGCTATGGTATACAATAAAAAGGAGAAAAATTCTTAATAAGTGATGTTTTTTGATCAGCAGAGTGGACAAAAAGAACAGATTTAAAGTGCAGGTAAATAACATATAAACTACATAATAGACAAAAATCAATACACATATCAATGAGTAAATGAAAGGACACCACCGTGCCATAACTAGTACAAGACAAGCTTTTCAGACCTGTGACGACACACAAGCAGTGAGACGATAAGAACCCTTTCCGTCTTCGACAGGAATCCCAACAGTTTCAACCAATCTATTATCACTTAGCCTTAATAATATCTGCAAAAAAGTATAAACAATAAAATAGTTAAAAATCCAAAAAGACACATTCCTACTGAAAATGATATAAATTTTATGAATTTGAAGATAGTGCCCAGAGAATACAGGAGCACAAAACAAAGAGTAAATAGTTGCAATTTGATGCCCATAGCATGCCAGCCAGTGAATATTATCATATTTTCGATGCCGTGTCTCTAGCTATAATTTTGGAACCTCTTTTGGTGGAACATAAAGCAATTAATTATACAACTAAAGCAACAGACATATATAACCTATATTTTGCAAATGGAATGTGAACTGAGCAACCATTTAAACCAAAAAGCAAAATCAATAATTGTCCATTTTGTGAACCCAAATTCTCCCATGTCTTAGAATTGGAACTGAGTTTTGCATATACAGTAAGTGTTGTGCATCAAAATAACGTTAAATTCAAGAATTTTAAATTAAAAAGAAAAACAATGAACATATTTGTGTAAATGAGTTAAAAAATAGCACAGTCAAGCAGAAATAGTACAACATTTTACCTTGACAGTTCCATCAGCAGCGGTAACAGTGTGATGAACAGGGGACCTCCCAACCATCCATCCCGCTTCCCTAAGGTCATCTCTAAAAGCTTGGGGCACTGCATCACGTCATTAAAATCGCATAAAAACAGCCAAACACTTAACAAGCAGATCCAAGACTTTATCTTCCACATACAACCACAGCCATTGTCTTAATCCATCATTAATGAAGCTTCGGAAAACCAACTATAAGATACTAAAAAGGTAAAAACTCAAACGTACAGTTATTAAATGATTGAATATCCTTGACCTTGTTCATTAAAATTGAAAACAACCTAGCGCTGTAAACAGACCAAAGACTCTAACATCCTCGTAGAACCAGGGCCATTGTCCATATTTTACTGATTAAAGGGTAAGCATTCAAATGCTACACAAAATCAAGCACTAAAATTCTGCAGATTCTCTATTGAATTATACAATAGTGAGAAACAAGTGACGTATTCTACCAAGTGTATTTCGACAGACTTAAAAAAAAAAGGACAAAGAAATTCAAACTTACAGTGACTAAATGCTTCAATGTCCTTGACTTTGGTCTTGTACAGGAGATGATGGAGCTGCTTACCTCTATACTTTTGCTGTTTCCCATCACACATACGCATTAGCAAATAGCTAATTCAAACCAACCGAAACCATTAGCATAACAGCAAAAAATAACAACAACTAATAACCTGGCCAAAGTCCGAGGCGAGCTGCTGGAGCTCCGACTCCGACATGCCGAG
>JAVDBV010004072.1:0-11624 GCA_032619315.1 Piper longum | reverse complement strand
CGTCGGAGGTCATCACCGAGGTTGGTGACCTGCAGCGATGTGTGCAAGGCGGACGGCCGGCGGCGAGGTCGACAGCTGTAGGTGGCGCAACAAAACAGGGGAAAACAGAGGGGTGGCGTGGAGAAAGAAATAGGCAGGGTAGTTTGTAATAAAAATTTGACTTGCTTTATTCCAAAAAATATAATAAAATATAATAAAATATCATAAAATAAAATAATCGAGTTTTAATTGATTATTTTATTTTATAATATTTTAATATTTTTTATATTTTAAATATATTTTATAATATTGACAATAGTTGAAAATGAAATAGGCACGTATAATTTTATAATAAAAACTTGACTTAAATTCGAATCAAGCTAATATTACCAAATAGATTTCATAAAATAAAAAAATCATAAAATAAAAAAATTACATTCAAATATATTATTTTATTTTATAATATTTTATTCTATTTGTTTCATATTTTTCGAGATGTATTACGTAATATTAATACGAGTCGGAAATAAGTCAAATTTTTATTATAAAATTATTATTATTTTATTTTCTTCGTTAACCTTTTTTTTTCCCGCCTCACTACTCATTACCACCATCCCATGATAATTTTATAAAAAAAATTTAACTCATGTATTTGATTTGATTGAAGTGAGGAAGGATGGTGGTGATGATATGATGCTAAGGGTGGGAGATGGTTTCTCTGATGTTAAGGACACAGTAGATTCAGAAAAGGCTGAAGGACGGAACTCATTAGGTGAAAATATTGTGGATAATTACCGTGGTCCACCCATACTGGTAGGTGTTGTGCATATTGATGAGAAATTTGACTTCTGCATGTTTAATCCTCCATTTTTTGGGAGTATCTCTGAGGCAGGACTTAGCCCAAAAACATCTTGTGGTGGAACTTATGAAGAGATGGTGTGTCCAGGAGGTGAGCGTTCATTTATTACTAGGATCATTGAAGATATTGTGCTTCTAAAATGCTCCTTCCCGTTAGTGCTACAGTCAATCTGTTTCTGTTTCCAAGTCATTGTCCATTTGTAACATAAATAAATTGGAGGACTTAGTCTGGAATATTGTACTGAATATCTTTAGCTGGTTTACTTTAATGGTCGGGAAAAAGGAAAATCTAAAATATTTAGGAGCAAAGCTTCGTGAAGTTGGGGCCTGTACCGTCAAAACAACTGAATTTGTTCAAGGGAAGACTTGCAGATGGGGCATCACTTGGACTTTTCTGGAGCCAGCCAAGAAGATGCTAACATCTCGCGTGTCTGAGAAGAGTGTTCAGTCCTTCATGCTTAAGGTGAGGATTAGGAAGACACGTTGTTGTTGATTGCTTATTTGTAGCTTGAATAAATTCACGTGTCCTTGCATCCCCTACCTTCCATAATTAATCAAAAAGAAAAAATATTAACCATTATTTTGCACAAGAAATGTGAATTTTTAAATTTGCTCAATATATTTGTATTCGGATGTGCATACAAATATTGTGCTACATTGCTCGAGACTTGTTGGAAGGCAAAACGTCGTGGTCTTCAGTTCCTACCTATCTCTTTCTATGCTTCCACTTGACATCTGGGCTTTCTCTGATTTGAATAAAAAAATTAAGGTGCTTGTTCTATCATTTGTTTTGATCCTTAAGACTGCAATCTTTTAAAATTTTAACTATTCAACCTTATTGAGGGCAGCTATCTTAGGGTCAGCACAACTATTTGTGGCGTTTTATGAGGGAGCACTGTTTGTAAGTTGATTCGGATTCCTGCTTCAGGGTGTCCATTGTCAAGGTGTAGCCAGTCAAATATTGAAATTTATAGAGGAATTCTTTGTTGCTGCTGGTGCACATTGTAAAACAAACACAGTATCCTTTGGCATTGATGTAAGCCGCCATTATTTTGTAGGCACCATTCAATTATTTGGCCTTATATTATGTTCTTAAGAGAAAATTTTGGTTGTTTTTAGATCAGTGCATCATATGAAGTGTGTCATGCGATTGCAAGAGATGCCACAAGAGAGTGCGCTGATGTTCTCAATTCATCCATGCCCAATGAATTAAGAATCCAGATAATGGTGAGTAAGCTGCACCTCTATTTGACGAATTAGTTGTCTTTTCTTATACTGACTTTTTATTTTGGCTAGGCATTTTTGTATTTAGGTGGTTGAACAGGCTCCTGGCACATGTTTAGTGAGAGGATCACTGCAATCTAAACAAAATCCATTTGCAGGTCTAGCTACGTTAGTATTATAAAGATGTTTCGAATGGTGTTTTGCTGATGGTTCTAGTCACTATGTAAGGGTTTTTGATCTGCATGTTGAATCCCAACAAAGCTTGTAAGCTGCACTCAACTTGGTGTGCCACAGGAAAGGAATGCATCAGAATTTTGTCATTGGTATTCTTAGCTGAAATGAGGCCATTTTTTTTGTTAACATAGATCCAAAATTACTGCTTGGATTATGGTGGATCTCCACTAAATTACACGTACAGTGATTATTTATCTTCTTGTAGGCCGGGATTGATATGCATGTGTTCCTATAATCGTCAGCTTAATATCTCTTTTGTTACGGTGATTGTGGAGTTGACATTGAATTTATAACTCAACTTTTTCCCTTTCTTTTTTTTTTCCACGAGCATTTGGATCATTCTTCCGTCAATTAGAGCTGTCCTTGACAGATGAATACGGGTGTTAATGAATATTGTGTGAAGTATTTTGATCTGTATCTCCGTTTCGGATGGGGCCATGGTTTGTTGGTTGCTTTTAATTTTAGCCCAGGAATCAAAGTTCTGTTTCCTTGACTTCAAAAGTTTTGTAAAACGTAAGACTAATATGCATATATGTTTTAATTTTGTAATAATTTTTTTTTACTCTAGAAGAATTCTAATTAAAATGAATTATTTAATTGTCTATGAAAAATTATATAATTGTCTTGAGTTAACCTTATTGGTAATTGAGTTTAGTTAGGTTAGAACTGGCTTGAACTAAGATTACTTGTACTCTCCTTAGCATAATTCATTTAATAAATTTTATTTAGATTGGAAGATTTCTCATTTTGTCATAGTATTGTGTAATTGTATAATAATCACTTAACATTATTATTTAAAATTAACATATGTTACCCGTGTATTTAGCAGAGCATAAAATGTATAATTCATATTTTTTGGAGAGTAAATATATTAGATGTTTGCAATATATTCTATTAAAAGTAAAATATATTTTAAAATCATGGTGGGAGAGTTATTGTGCAATTGAGATAATGAAGATGCAGATCTGGGAGAATTTTTTTAAAATCAATATGAGCAAGTCCTTTTAGAATTGAGACAATGAAGATATTTACAAGGGTTATTATTAAAGAGGAGAGTGGGCCCAACAGCTCTACACAGCGCGGCGCTTCTTTTTTATTTTTGGGTGGCTTCTTAAAATTTCTGCTTATCCGCTTTCTTTTTGGATGCAAGATGTATCCAAATTGCTTACCTTAAATTCTAAGAGGATCTCTTCTATACCAGCAACCAGGCAAGAAGGTGATGATTGGCTTTTTGCTGGGATTGAAGGTCAGAGGTAGCCAGGATAAATTGTTAATAAACGAACGACTCGATCAACAGAGCATTCAAAAACATAGAGACATTTGTATTTAGTTGGTCTGATGGCGCATCCTAACTGGAGTCGGCCAAGCACTTGGAACCAGTACAACCACGGCTGAGACGTTGTCGGGCTCGCCCATACCATTCGACCCCTGGTTTGTGGGTTGATTTTAGTAAGGAGGATCACTTAAAACGCCGACTAGTGTGACAATTTGGGGTGCGCCATGAACCACTCCTCGACTCAATTTGATTTCCATTTTATGTGCAAATCAGGAGACAGGGTTTATTTGGTAATGAGCAGGCACCTGTGGCCATCACGATCTTTAGTTATACAATACAAATACAATACAGTACTTTGTGACGGTCTCGACCGGGAAAATCCTTCCTTCATGTGCAGGTAAACACTTGAGGAGGATGAAAAAAACCGCCGTGCACACACAGATGGACTAGAGATTGGTAGCTTGTAAATAACCAGGGAAAATTGTTATTAAACCTTCCTTTCCCCTTCTTCAAGTGAGTAGAAGGAAATTTAGGAATAAACCAAAGAGCATCATTTCACGGGAATCAGATGGAAGATTTAATCTCCGGATTGTACACCAGCGAATTCCAGGTTGGATTCCGAGGAAGGAATGTGTCCTACAACCAAACCAAAGAAAAATCAAAGCCCAAATCCCGATCCCAAACTAACTCGGCCATCCCAATTCCACCAGATCGACGAATGGAAAGGGCCAAGCAAACAGGGGGGAAAATCAGATACGGAGCCGCGACCAAACTCAAAATTTGACCATCACGACCAAGAAACCCCTTCCATGCACATATATTAAAAACCTGACAAACATTAAAGACGGGAGGGAAATATACACGTACAGAGACATAAGAGCAGGTGGGGATGACGGACATGGAATGGGTGCGGGCGTGGGCGAAAGCCGAGGTGCAGAGGAGGGAGGCGATGCCTAGGCCCCTCTTGGTTGAAGGGACGAAGGTGTGGACTATGTCCATCACCCTCCCTCCCTCCCTCACCACGTACTGCACATACGCCTTCCCGTCCTCCGTCTGAAACCTCCCATCCTTCTCCTTCCACAATGTCTTCGTAGCCGGGGCCGAACTCGCACCTCCTCCTTCCCCGCCCATTCTCTTACCCAATCTACTCTCCCAGTACAAAACCTTTAGGGTCGGAAGACTTTTGGCCCCGGTCCCATTTTTATTATTGTTATTCTAATGTTTTTGTACTAGTAATCGAGCGAGCGAGTAGTTTGCGAACATTAAATTAAACCGTCTGGTTCGGCTGTTAGCTCGACTCGACTCAAAATATTAAACCCATTTTGATTAGCATCCGTAACCCCAGCTGGTTACCATATTAAGCATGGTGCCCTATTTTAATTAATATACGTAAATTTATCTAGACTACGATTAAATATCCCAATAAACATGACAATTTAATATCATTTTTAAGGATTTACATGCTCGACTAACTTCATAATGCCAAACACTGTTTGTATGACATAAAAAATACGTGTGAAGTCAAAAACTTATTTGGAACCTGTTGTATAACTCGGTTAGTGTAACCTGAAATTCACTTGTGGAAATTTCATCTTCTTCTATAACATGCTCATATTTGATTGTATATATACATACACACAATGAGTTTCTAGCTAATTTGATTATGAGATGAGTTTCCGATGAGATGAGTTTCTAGCTAATTAGAATATGAGATTCCCAATTTAGGGTTCATTTAATTGATATGAAAATAGTGTAATTGAAAAATATTTTTCATAAAAAATGAAAATATAATGGAATGAAATGACTAAATATTTGCCTTACAAGTTTGAGTAGTTAAAAAATAAGATGAAAATAAATTTCTTTATTTTAATTTCTTTCACTTTTCACTGGAAAATATTTCTTGTAAATTTTTTTACATGAACTTGCTTTGTTCGAAAAAAAAACTAAAATTTGGGAATCTAAATACGAGGAAAATTTTTTACCTCAAAATTTTATGTTTCTTTTATTTAATTTTAAGATAACCAAATAGACATTTAAATTTTATTTTTTCAATAAAATCTAGGCTAGCTTATCAAAACCCTACACCACCCAGATCTTGCTCTATTTTTCTTTTGTCTTTTTTTTTGGAGACGCAAATCTTGCTCTTTTGGATGCAAATCATGCTGTTTTGGGAAGGTATGAGCTCATTCCGGCAGGCCTACGAGTGAGTATCCTATTACCCGGCGGCCCATTAGATCACAATATGAATGAATCCATTTAATAAAACTCATAAATGATCAATTCAATTAAAATACAATCCTATGTATTAGAGAGAATATACAAGGGTATAAAACAAATTGGCTTCCACTGTCCACACAGCGAAACCTTCTCAATGGGCTGCGTTATCAATATAAGCGGGCGCAATCTTGAGATTGATTCTGTTATGATAATAGAAAATATTAGAGTTTGTATCGTATTTATGGTTTTGATGTCAAAACTCTACCTGTGGAGGGATGCTTCCGTTATTTAAATGAATAAATAAATAGTAGATGAAGAGGTAAAAACGTGGTTAGATTTCTTTCTTTCTTTTTTTAATTTTAAAGAATAAACGTGGTTAGATTTGGCCTCTGAAAAAATTTCCACGTTGGTACATAATATGTCATATCAACTCGTAAGGTTCTCATTGGATTGGTCATATCATAATATGCCTCCATAAAACCTGCTTGAGGTGGGAAAAAAATATTATGATCAACAAGCAGACATTATTTAAAAAAAAAAAACGTACGCATACATTTTTTTTATTGGAACAACATGCAAATAATTGGGTAATAGAAAGTATAACGCTATGCTAAACTGATTATTAAGTAAACAATCAACCCAAAATATTATGGTTGACCGACCGATTAAAAAAAAAGTGGGTTGTGAGTGTGAGTGTGTCTGTCACCTAATCAAAACCTAGAAACTATTAAAGTGTAGGTGGAAGAGGGGGGGCTTCGCCAAGTGGATCGTTGGATCCCCTCAACCATGTTCTTCTTCTTCGCAGGTGGGGTTGAGCAGCAGGTCCGGCAGGTGCTCAAGGTCGGCGCCGGCCGCTGCTTCCGCTGCGCCTCCCCCGCCGACCTCGTCGACTGCGACAAGGTGTTGAAGCTCTTCTTCGTCCCCATCTGGCGGTGGCCGGCCAAGGACCACGCCTTGTACTGCGCCAACTGCTCTCTCTTCTTCCCCACCGACTTCTCCCCTCCGAGTCCTGGCATCGCCGACGCCCTCCGCCGCTGCGCAGCCTGCTCTCGCCCTGTTGATCACCCCGATTTCCGCTTCTGCCCCTTCTGCGGCTCTTCCCTGTAGTATTATTATTAGCTTAGCCATCTAATGAATGCCCGAAATCTGATGGTCGGATTCCAGAGTTGTAACAAAGTTTTGTTTATATGTATGAAATGGTGAAAAGAACAAAAGATCCTGTTTTTGCCTGCAAGAATCATCTCAACTTTTTCTCTTTTTTCTTCCAAGTTTCTATAGTACTCTCAAGAATGTCGGAAATTGGAATGTAAAGCGAGCTAATTTACAAAGAGTTTTCTGTTAAATATAGTACTAGTAAATAAACAAATAGGTACCACTAGTAAACATCTAGTTTCATGGAAGAACCATGGCCGTATGTTTTTTTTTTTTTACTAGAGTTTATAATTCACTGGTTTTCGAGCTCTTTCCCCTGCTACGAGAGAACAACTTTCCAAATCCATTGCGGCTTTTTTCACCACTACCACCACTGGATGATGATGATGAAGGGGGTGAACTCTTTTGTTTTCCGTTCTGTGTGGTACCTGGAACTACTTGTAGTTCGCCGTTTGAAACATCAGAAGATGGTCCATTCATTTCACTATCTCTGGATACCAAGGATCCAGCAGTCAACTCTGCCATTTGGGGATCAAGGAGAAAGTCTTCCAATGATGCCAGAGATTTTAACTGCCGCCCAAGTGATGCAATTGTCTTCTGACACTCTTCCAATTTTCCAGCAGCCATAACAAGCTCCTTATCCTGATTATCAGTTTAACAGTCAAGCATGGTTTTATCTCTAAGTTGCTTGGAAGGAAAAACAAAAAAAGACATTGCACATACAAGAACTAAACTTTACTGAGAAATAGAAGCACTTTAACCACGTGTACTACCTGTTTAATCTTAACTTCACCATTGCTTATGGCAGCACAATGGAGCTCAACCTCGCGATTTTTTTTTTGCAAGTTCATCTTTCAAGTTTTGGCACTTGACCTTCAATTCAGCCGATGCTGCTCTCTCTTGCTCAATTTCCACCGCCAAATTCTGGTACTCGTCATTCATTTTTGCAGACATTGCCTTTTCTCTTTCGATTTCCTTTTCCAAATTCTGACATATAGTCTTAATTTCAAGTGACAGTGCTCGCTCCTGCTCGACCTCTATTTCTAATGACACTACTTGTCCCTTGAGATCCTGGATTTCAGAAAATGCTGCTTCCAATTGGAGCTCAACCATTTTCTTTCTAGCAGTCATAGTTTCTATCTCTACTTCATCAGCAAGTTTTGCTTCCTTTGCCACGTCCACCTCTCTCTGCAACTCTTCCAACTTCTCATTGGCTTCTGCAAGTAGTTGGTTCGACACCTCTAGTTGTTTCTGATTCTCTGTCAAAACCTTGTCAAGTTCAGATTTTTGTTCTGTCGTCATCTGGAGCTCCTTCTCCATATCACTGATTCTCCGTACCATGTTTTGTAAGTCAAGCCTCGCTGGGCTACCATTTCTACTGTCTAGTATGTCAGTAGCCGTCACAACCTCAGATCTAGGGCTACCACTTTTGGCCTCAGACAGAGCAGCTAGCCTCTCCATTTCGAGGAAATCGTCCATGAGAGTGTCCTCCCCTGAACTGGCCAATTGAGTTTGATTACTTTGTTTGTTGCTCTTGAATTGATCAAGTTCAGCTATAAGAGCAAATGCCCATGAGTCTGAGCAGTTTGGATCATAATCTTTGATGCCTACAGGTACAAGCTTTTGGATCTCAGTTTCAACTTGATACAACCTTTCTCCATTTTCTGAATGACTATCACTTATTGAAGACACAGACCTGTGGTCAGCACCAACATGAGAGGATTTCCGAGACATGGTCTGAAGCCTCCTACATTCGGCCTCAAGCTTCACCACCTTCTTTATACTATCTAGAAGTTGTTTGCTGGCTATTTCAGCTGTTTGAGTGCTCAAGTCTCTTTCCAAGATGCTATTTTTAAGTTCAATGGATTGTTTATTGAGCTCTAGTTTAAGAGCCTCATTTTCATTCACAATGGTCTCAACCATTGATCGTTCAGTGAAATCGGAAGTAGCAGGACTTGTTTTCAGTTTGGCATCTTCAAGTTGGCTCTGGAGAGTGATTAGTTGATTTTCGAGTTGAGTCTTAGAAGCTTCGAAGTCAGAAGTCTTTTCTGCTAGTGCATCTTGAATTTTCTGTTCTTGCTCGTCCCTTGCTTGGCTGAGCTGTCTTACACATTCTTTGAGGGCACTATCCAGGTGGCTTATCTGATCTTGAAGGGAAAAATTCTTCTGGGTTAAAGCTTCTAACTTCTGTCTTAAAGAAGATGCTTCTTTCTCTGCCTTCTCCCAACCTAGAGACGGCCATGAAATTAGTGAATAGACAAAGGATTGTATGTACGGTAAACCATACACTGCAAAGAGCTCTGTACAATCTTTGGCTTTAAACAAGAATACAGCATTAATTTTCAGTACTTAAAACTATGGCGAAAGCCATAGTTCCACAATAAACCAGTTTAATAAAACATTCATTACAACTTTCTGGCATGGCATGCTTTATCACAAAACTACCCTAACCAAAGTGTCGGATCAAAATCAATCTGTTTGAAATTGTGTATGTTCATTCTCGAGTCTAAATTGTTATGGTTACCTTTCTGATCAAATTATTGACATAACTAGCTAAAACAAAATAACAAGTCTAAAGGTTTATCGACCTATGTAAACAACACATGACATTTTACAAGATAAATTACATAGGAAATCTGAAGAATTGCACAGCTGATTATATTCAGCTAACTGTCTTCACTTAACGAATTAGCTTTCGAAGAAGGATATCATATATTGCTTTTATCCATTTCAATGCACTTGTAACCCTGAATCTCCATGACTAAGTCATAGTCAACAATGTAGTGTAGAGGTACCTGAAATAGCTTCTTCTGCGACTTTGGCATGTTGTTTTACTAAATCTTCTTTGGCCTTGATATTGGAGAGAGCAGCAGATAGTTTCTCGGCCAAAATTTTTTCATTTACTTCATTTGCTAATGGTTTTGACGAAATCTCTGGAGATCGAGCATGTTCTGAACGTAACAATGGAGAATCCTAAATAGGCATTGCAGAAAAAGTTCCCTTTGTTATAAGAACACAAATGTTATCACTCCTAAATCATAAACCATAATTATTCTACTGAATCATACTGAAATTGGAGGAAGAGATGCTATTTCCTTGTTCGGCAGAAAAATAGGAAAACATTGCATATATCTTTCCAAATGAAAATACTTTTTAAGCAATTATCATGCATGTCTTCCAATTCTTGGCGAGAATTAGGTAAATCTCTCTGATACACCCAAATTAAAATCACAAGGTTTACTATTTTCTACTAATTGACCTGTTCATTCCAATGACAATTTTTTGATTGGGGGGGGGGGGAATCCTCCATGCTATTAATAGTACATTTCAATGGAAGAATATTTCCAACTTTCTTCAATTTTTTGCCTCGAGCAGATGATAAATTTACACTCCGAGGAAGCACAAAGTCAATTCTTCATGATTTTTGATGACAAAGATGAAGGTATGCCAATCAACTTCTACGATTAGGCTTTAGTTATTACAGGCAATTACCTCATTTGTTTGTCCAAAGCTCAAGTAACTTATACTATGGTATAAAGATAGTTGGAGATCCTGTCAAGAGATTCATATCACAATTTAAGTTTCTTTGATCTCAGACAGCTAAGCTAGACACCAGATACGATAAGTGATTTAAGTGAATATTGCAATTTCAGAAAGTGCAAAAAAAGTGATTCAAATTTCTTTAGCTGTACTAAAATTTTAGGTCATTCAAATATAACTTTTCTGGCCTCTCCATCTCTGTCATCCTTTCTCTGAGGTCCGCCAGATCTAACATATAATATTTCAAAATCTACCAAGAGTAAGGAGCTTAAGATAAAAGCGGACGCCAAAAACAAAATGTAATTTTTATTCTCCTGCTTTTGATAAAAAAAAAAAAAGTAAGGCTGTAAGACGCATAGAACAGGCAAGAAATATGTATAACCTGGCCATTTGATGAAACTGCAGAATGGGAAGAAGTGGAAGAAGAGTATTCATCGTCACCAGGACCCTTCCTCGACGAGATTTGTTGCCACTGTTCGCCCTTCTGATCCATCTACAAAACCCAACAACTTACCCACATTATCTCACATTCGGCACTCCTATCGCCATTATAATAGATCGAAACAAACAAACAAGCACCTTAGAAGAGGGACACTGACAAGGCACTCCTCCGTTCGCAGATACAACTGCGACGAAAAGGACACGCCTTTCCCTTCCCTTACCTTCAAATGCACCCAATATCCAATCAACCCCTCAACGAATCCCTCTCCAGACAATAAAATACTGGGAAAAGAAAAAGGAGTGGGCAGTGGGGATCCGAGCTCAAAATAAACATTTAACAAACAAACAACAAGCAGGAAGAAAGCAGGGGCGTCAGTGCATCATCAACCAGATTTTCAGATGAGAAACATGAGAGGGGAGAAGAACAACAAGCTCAAAGCTACAGACGACAAGTCTCCAACTTCAATAAAATAAAATAAAAAAGATCCACAACAGCAGAACGAATAAAAGAAAAAAAAAACTTGAATCGATTAACAAGAGGAGGACCACACAGACATTGATTGCGACAATCACACCATACGGACAACAGAAGAGGATCTCGTGGAGTGCAAAGCTCAAAACGAAGAAAAAGGGGATTGCAGATCAAAGTTGAAACCATTAGTTTGTTGAAGTGCCTTACCTGATGATGACAGGGGGGGGGGGA
>JAVDBV010004071.1:0-10135 GCA_032619315.1 Piper longum | reverse complement strand
TACCCCCCCCCCCCCCCCCCGCTACGGTCGTTGCCTCTGTGCCATGACATGCGTCCAATTGGCTCATTTCTCCACCCCAACTCCCACGCTTGTAGAGACTTAACTTATTCTGTCGACCACTAATTGGAGGCGGCACGCTTCAAGAGTCCAAACTATAAAAACGGACGTGAATTGGATGGGAGGTAAACTTTATGACTTTGTCATAGAGCCGTGAACTAAAACATTCCAGATTCCAAAATATATCGTATAATATCGCGCTCGTTTTCCAAATAAGCTATAATCTCGCACTTTGTTAGTGGGTTGTTTTGGGATTTGTGTATGCCGGTGCTAGTGTTACGGATCACTTTAGTCCCAACAAAAACATTCGAGGGCCTTCGCTCGATAGGGTGGTGCAAAGAGGCTCTACACGTGAACCCACCGCTGTTCCAGCACGGGTTGGATGGCTTATAAGCCGGAGGGCAGGCAACGCCACACATGTCAATAAAATGTCTACGTACGAGGCGCAAGTGGGGGTGCAATTTCCCAACTCCAACTGTATTTTACGCGAGCATGGCTGTACGTAGCCCTCCAACCAACTGTCCTTGCCCAGTGTCATCCCCTTCCCTCCGCTATAAATGAACAGCTTTGGGTGGCCGGAGGGGTACGGCCGCCAGAGAGAGAGAAGGAAAACCGGCTTCCCTTCTTCCTTCCTCTCTCATAATTCGCCGCCGCCGCCTCCTCCTCCTCTTCTTCCTCCCCTCTGATTTGTTGTTGTTGTTGTTTCGGATTTGGTCGGGAGGGAGGATGTTTATTGAGAAGTTTAGGGTGGAGAGCCCCAACGTGACGTACACCGAGAACGGGATCGAGGCCGTGTACAACTATGAGACGACCGGTCTTGTCCATGAGAATAGGGATGGGTCTTATCAGTGGATTGTCAAGCCCAAGACGGTTCAATACCATTTTAAAACTGATACCCATGTTCCCAGACTCGGGTAATTAGTTTTTCTTTCGATTTCGCTTAACATGATCATCATTTGTAGCTCCCGACACTCGCCGGCTAGGAGTGCATGGATGATGATAATAATATATTGTCCATTGATGAACGTATAATATATTCGGTTTTTTTCTTTGGGGGATGAGGCATGCAGGGTGATGCTGGTAGGATGGGGTGGTAACAATGGTTCCACTTTGACTGCTGGTGTTATCGCCAACCGAGAGTAAGTTATTCTCCCACATGTCCGGTTACGTGTATTTATTTATCGCGGCAGTTAATCTTGTTTTGACTTTATGTTGAAAGCAAAAGATCTCGTTTTCACTCTTTCTTGACCATTTTTTTATAAAAAAAACATAATTTTTTGCTAATTTGCACCTTTGTTCGTGATTTGATGAAAAAGTTTTCATTTTTTTAATAAAAGTTGCGAGATTGATGCAATAGTACTTATGATTTGTAGGGGCATCTCATGGGCCACCAAGGACAATGTCCAACAAGCAAACTACTTCGGCTCATTGACACAATCATCGTCCATTCGAGTGGGTTCGTTCCAAGGGGAAGAAATTTATGCTCCATTCAAGAGCTTGCTCCCTATGGTATAATAACTTGCAAAAATATGTTTTATTACTACGTTTCTTGCTTTCATTCAAGATTGTAACAAACTTAATCCCCATAACCAGATCTTTGTAGGGCGTGGATGACAATCATGTCAAGCTTAATCGAAACCCGTATTTTTTTTCTTACCCTTAAAATCAAAGGTCTACAAATAATTACTGATCAGCCCTATCAACAAATTATGTGAGTTTGTCTCTGGACCTAAACCCGACTTGAGTGGTAAAAAGGTTTAAGAGTCATACTTGGGTGTGTAGTACCATGGCCTATGAGGGATTGTTGCACTTAACCAGACTTGATATTTGATATGCTTGTATTTAAATTTTATTATCGATTCGGTTTCAATACAGTTTTATTTTTTTAATATACATTCCGTTCAGTTTTAATTATTGTAAGTCAATTGTTTTTTTAATATTTTTTTATATTTTTAGTACAAAATTCCACTTTAGCTTCATATTATATTTGATTTTTATGAATTTAAAATAAATTACTCTTTATCGCTTGATTAGGCAATTATAGACTTTGAAGTAGGTTCGAGTTCTGAATTTGCGATTTAGATCGATCATCATATAAATGATATATAGCACTTAAAATTTTATTTTTGGTTAAAACAGGTGGGTCTGATATAAGTGTGACTTGATAGGTGAACCCAGATGACATAGTATTTGGGGGGTGGGACATCAGCGACATGAACTTAGCCGACTCCATGGCCAGGGCCAAGGTCCTCGACTTCGACCTGCAGAAACAACTAAGGCCCTACATGGAATCCATGGTGCCATTGCCGGGTATTTACGATCCCGACTTCATTGCTGCCAACCAGGGCTCTCGTGCCAACAACGTCCTCCATGGTACTAAGAAGAATCAAGTTCAACAGATCATCAAAGACATTAGGTACTGACCACCATTTGAGCTATAGCCAGATAAGCTCTTTTTTATCAAATTATATCTGATGATCAATTGACTAAATAATTCAATCTATCCAGGGAGTTCCAAGCTGCTAACAAGGTGGATAAGGTTGTGGTGCTATGGACTGCAAACACCGAGCGGTACAGCAATGTGGTTGTGGGACTCAATGACACCATGGAGAACCTTCTTGCTGCTCTTGACAAAGACGAGGCCGAGATATCTCCCTCCACCCTCTATGCTCTCGCATGTGTGATGGAGAACGTCCCCTTCATCAATGGCAGCCCACAGAACACCTTCGTCCCAGGTCAATCAATATGTTTCTTTTTCATCCACAATCTCACTTACGTAGATCAGAACATTTTCACACCCTATATATAGATATATATATATATATATATATATATATGGTGTGCCACTCAAGAGTATAACCATGCATGGACTAAGGTAGTTAGTTATATGAACAATAATAATAATTCAAAGTGTGGATTATTGGCAGCTAGCTATTTATGGATTACGTTAAATTAATCATGTGAAGAACCAACCAAACAACAGGGCTGATCGATTTGGCCATCAAGATGAATAGCTTGATCGGAGGGGACGACTTCAAGAGTGGGCAGACAAAGATGAAATCTGTACTGGTAGATTTCCTGGTGGGGGCTGGGATCAAACCCACCTCTATCGTGAGCTACAATCACCTGGGCAACAACGATGGCATGAACCTGTCGGCTCCACAGACATTTAGGTCCAAGGAGATATCCAAGAGCAACGTGGTGGACGACATGGTGTCTAGCAATGGCATCCTGTACCAGCCCGGCGAGCATCCGGACCATGTTATTGTCATTAAGTATGTGCCTTATGTCGGAGATAGCAAGAGGGCCATGGACGAGTACACCTCGGAGATCTTCATGGGTGGCAAGAGCACCATTGTGTTACATAACACCTGTGAAGACTCGCTGCTCGCAGCGCCTATTATCCTCGATTTGGTCCTCCTGGCCGAGCTATCTACTAGGATCCAGCTCAAAGCCGAGAGAGAGGTTCGTCTGTTTCTTCTCTGGCATGCTCACTTATGTCTCTCTTTTTGCACTCCTAACAATGTTTTCCGTTTGCAATATTGATGCAGGAGAAATTCCATTCCTTCCATCCAGTGGCTACCATTTTAAGCTACCTCACTAAGGCGCCGCTGGTATTCAACAACTACTATTTCACTTTCACTACTATTTGGTTTATTTATGAACAATTCAGTGAAATATATTTGTGTGCAATTTAATCAATTTGCTATAGTCAGCGTGAAATCAAAAGAGCAAATCATGAACTTTGATGATGAAGTTTGTATGTGATGGTTTTGATGCAGGTTCCTCCGGGGACACCAGTGGTTAATGCGCTATCAAAGCAGAGGGCAATGCTGGAGAACATCATGAGGGCCTGTATTGGCTTGGCGCCAGAGAACAACATGATCTTGGAGTACAAGTGACAGAACTGAGGAGGAAGAGGATGAGGCAGAGAGCGTGAGAAACTAAAGAGTCCCCTCTCTTAGCGGTGTTCGTATTATAATGGGATTGAGGTGGGAGATTGAGCGTATTTAGCTTATACTGTGTGTTACTATGGATGCTAAGTTTCGACCCATTTTCACTTTCAGTGCCATTGTAATGTAATCCTGTTGCTCAATGGTAAATACTATCTAGTTGTCTATGGTTCTCATTTAATTTTCGAATTTGCTGCTACTATGTTTTTGTTGATTTTAATGAAGTTGAACTTCATATATAATGTGAAAGGCAATTATGTATGATGGTTCGCGTAATTTAGCTTCCATAAACACATTCGGGGTGGAGTCGTCGTTTATCTTAATTCGCAAGCTCTAAGCAGGATGAAGATAAGGACTAGTAGCTGGGCAATCTTCGTTTTAATGGGTTCATGCTTGTTGGTACCGGAAACTGGTGATTGCAGTTAGTTTTGGTTGTCGTCCACCGCATTTTAGCTCTGCATCGTTACGATGTTTGGTCCGCCACATTCCACTCGTTTTATCTGAAATGGTTCTGCTTTATATGCTACACATAATATTTTAAAAGAGAGTTACCCTTGAACCTCTATTGTTGCCAAGACTTTTCTCAACCTTCGTATCCATTGCAGATTTGCCGATCTCATTTACATCACATCCAAACTATGTAATCAATGGACTACTCACCTTCATCCTTTGCCTACTTGCACGAGTCCAAATAGATACCGTAGAAGCAAAATTGTTTTGAGACTAGATGAACAAGAAAAAAAATAATTCCAAACTAGAATAAATGATCTACGCGCAAGTTTTTTTTTTTTTTTGAAGTTTGCTTGCCTCCAAACTAAAACAAACGACTGTTCACATGCATCGTTTGTGCACATGCGAATAAACAGAAACTGCGGTGTGCTCTCAGGTCTTGCTAGTTCCCTTAAAAAGACATTTTGATTGTGTCACGAGTAGGCGAGATTAATGTTCAAGGAGATTGACTTGATCATTTAGCTTTTTTGATTCTGCAATTAAAATTTAAAACATTTGCTTCCATACAACCGACTGCTTAAGGTGGAAAATGTGGTGAGTGGTCAGTCGGGCAAGTCAAGATTGATGCTAAATGGCCCTCCAACTCAGCATCAACGATTTGAACTGATATATCATTTTTTTTTCCAGTGGACAGATATTATAAACCGTTGAAGCTCTCAACTACCAAACCGATCATTCCTGTTTATTGGAGCTCACAACTAAGGATACAATCACAGTCACATCATCCAATTTACCACCTGTGAATGTAGTATATCCAGCTTCTTGGGCAGAATCAGCAAATGGCGTTCTTGAGGTGGTTGATTTTCCAACTGCTTGAGCTCTGATAGCTAAGATATCTGCTATCTCCTGTCATTTCACAAAGTTCAGAATCGACCTGCCACATAAAGCCCCATTTCAAATGAATTTTTTGTATTACCTTCGGAGTTAAATTCTCTAGAAGGGACTTTGACACGGTGGATGCAATCTCTTGATCGTAGATATTGTCAAAAAGGCCATCCGTTCCTGCCACAATAACATCTCCTTCAACCAAACCAATTCTGTAACGCTGTTAAAAACATACAAAGCAGTGAGCAAGGTTGCCGCATTAGGAAGTTCCGAAGCATAGAATCTTAAGCAATGAGCACATTTGCCTTTCTCACAGCATCTGTTCATAATTGTTGTACTCACTTCTATCTGTCTCGAAGGATCATCCCCTTTCTGAATCTGTCGAGGAAAATTGAATCCATAAACCATGGGGGTTGACCTGCTAAAGGCTGCACCATTTCTTACGATTAAAAACCCAGAGTCTCCTAAATTTGCAACATGTAAAACCTGTAAATTTCACGGTGTTAATCGCACCTTTAAAAGAGTATCCGCTGGTCAAAATAGAGAACAGCATGCTTTGTGCTAAATGTTGAAACAAACCTCATTGTCAAAGTGAGCAACTAATGCAGTGGAAGAGCCAAGAGAACGTGCTTTTTTAGCACTTTCTACAAGGAGTTTATCAGGCTTACTAGAATATTTTCCTTCCCACATCGATAGGAGCTGTGCACAATTTTCCATCAGCTCTCTAGCATACAGACCCGCATTTATCCCTGAAAAAGTAAAATGACACAAATTATTAAAACTCTAGCAATCTGGCAACAAAGGGTAGCTGTTCTCACACATAAAAATAACCTGTTTGTCTGTCTTGCTTCTGACATAAAAATATATATCATCATTCATAATTAGCCACCTTCATCCAATTTGTATGAGAAAAGGCGACCAATAGATGTGATTATCAAGAAACACAGTATGGTCTTCAAAGAATAATAAGATAGCCAGAGCTAAATTGAATAGGGAAATAAGAAAAGAAAAAGAAGAAAAATGATATGGTGTAGCATTAAAAAAGGTAAAGATATATCATAATGACTATAAGTGATGTTGGGGGTGATGATGGATATCATCAAATTTTACTTCACAGCACCAACAAATATATTCTCGTTCACTAATATAATCTAAACCACCAATTTGAATCCACCACTTGATGCTCGTGTGCACAAGACCATTGAAAATAAAATTAGTACAGATCATTCAAATGAGCCAGACAACTGTGTGAGCATCAGATCTAACAAGTATAGTGATTTATAAATTTGAATTCACCACTTGATTGTCATGTAGATAAAATCATCCGAAATAGAAACAATACAGTTTATTGACAATGAACAAGACAACTGTGTAAGCATCAGGTATAACAAGAATATTTTACTGAACAAGACAATTTGTATGTATAAGATATAACAAGAAAAATTATAGGAAAAGGGTCTGGCATATGGATTCTAATTCAGGATCCAATCAAGAATAATAACACCCATATATATAATGACAACAACTGGGACACAACTCTTGAATATCGTCACCTGATACTTTAAGATTGTTGGAATAGATTATGTAAATTAATTATACCAATTTATTCTAACCTTATTAGAATATTTTTTTTAAAGAAAATCATGTTTGGCACATAAATAAAAACATATATTTACGGAAGACATTATATACTCCCTTCAGCGTACATAGAACTCGTTCATATGCTAAAACCCAGCTGTGTTGTTCTCCTAAAGTTCCTATTCAAATTAGTGCATACAAGGACATTCAATTATAAGTCTTTGATCTTGTATTTAAGGACATTTATTTACATAACAAACGGACGAGATGACTTCCATTAAATCTTTTTAATGCCCCTGTATTCTCCTCTCAGATGGACTACCTTCCTCCCATACAGAAGAAATTTAAAATTTTACAATAATGTGATAGTAGAAACTCTCTCTCTAAAAAATATTGAAAATCTGATTTTCAGGAAGAGGGAATCCACCTCAGTGTTAAATGCAAGTTATTGTGGACAAACTTGAACCATCATACAGAACCGAAAAGGTACTGATAGAAAGTTGGGATTTGTCACAGAAATGCATTCTCCATGGTAAATCGATCACAAGACATATGTTTAGTTGATACTGGTTCGCATGTAAGACATTTTTCTTAAAAATAAGAACAAACTAGTAGAACATACCCTTAAGTACAAGACTAAATTAAAATTCGTACATGTTTTCTCAGTCTTAAGGTGTAAGAGATCATATGACACGTTGAATTCATAAAACATATAACAAATTTAAAGACTATTTTGAAGATCACAAACAAAATAAAAATGATATAATAAGTAAACTTTCATGATATGGTTCAATTACTTTAGCCATATACAAGTTGTTCAAATTTTTTTTTATTTTTAAAAAATTTCGCCTTAAACGATTCTACGATGAGTGTACAATCAGGTAATCCACTGAGGCCTGACTGAGCCTAAGCAATCAGAAGTAAGCTAATAAAGAATGGAGGTTTCATATGCCTCAAAACTATGCAATTGACAGAAACTCTCACCTTCGAGTGACCACTGGCCAACCCCATCAGCAACTCCGAACCAGTTTTCACATGCCACAAAGTAGGAATCCTCCCCACCTGACAATGCCTGACAGCGTTATTCCACATTACTCATCACATACTTCTCTTAGACCGCAAGTAGACAAAGGGTAAACATAGATTCTCGATGATATTAAAAGCCTCCAAGAACAAGCAATAATTATCATTTTATGAAGAAATGCCTCAACTCCAGTAAAAGATGGTAAAAGAACACACACACACACAAATAAAACACCGCAAAACTGAAAGTACCTTGGAAGGATGAGGCAGTGAAGCAGCCCCTGATGACGTGATGAGTTTTTTTAGGGATTCGAGTTCCCTATTATAATAAGCATCAAAGTAAGAGGCTCATAAGTAAAAACTTAGGATATAAACCCGAATAATCCTCTTGATAGAGTCATACAATATCCATAGAGAAAGAGAAACGAGAGGCTGGTAAAATTAAAATAAAATCCTACACTGGCAAAAACAATCAAAATTTGAACCCTGAACAAAAATGAAATATATAAAAGATAAAACAATTATCATACGATTGCATTGCAGGAGTGGTGACAATTCCGTCAACACTAACTGAAGTCATGTGTGCCTCCAAAGCTCCAACGTCTTCATCTTCTTCCTTTGCTGAACTTTTATGTGGCAAAAAACTATTGTCTTCTTGCTGGAAACAAAAAAACATGCAAAAGGGTAAAAAATCAGTAAGCATCATTACTAGCAAAGAAATCATCTTCATATATTTTGTTTTCAAAATATATATCACTGTACTGAGTTGAGGTAATTTTAAGTCTTATAAATCTAGATCTATATAGAGAAATCTGGAAAAAAGAAAACGATCAGGCATCCAAGATTTTCATTCCTTGAATATACGGAAGGTTAGCAATACAATTTATGATAAAGTTCAACATCACAAAAACAGGCCAAAGTTCAACATCACTTCCGGATTTTATAATTTTAGCGTTCATATAACTGTCCCCAAAAAGCTCTATTAGAATCCAGTTCGGCAGTGCTTAAATCTTGCATCGATTAGAAAGTTTTTTTATTTCAATAAATTTTTCTGCATTCCAAATCTGAAAGTATTACACTGTTACTGTTAACAATTAATTTCCACGGTACCAACAGCTTATTATTAGTCCAAGAAAGTGAAAGGAAAGAGACAACAAAAAACAAGATGATAATTAATAGATGAAAGTAACTAACCGAATCCAAAATTTCTGTCCCATCAACCTCCTCTGAACTCTCCGACAAGGTCACAGTTTGAAACGTGCCAGCTATTCGAGAACCATTATCACCCGACTTCGAACTCTGACCAACACCACCATTCCTAACAGAAACACCAACGACTTCACTTGGCTCACTGTTGAATATTTCTTCTTGGGAAGCACTAGATTTATTTCCACCCACCAGCGTATCATTAGTCAAATCACTTTGCTCTTGAAACTCATCAATGCCCGGAGCCAGCTGAGCCATTTCTGATTCATTTCCCGGTTTGATCATCATCTCATTAACGTCGGCTAGATCACTTCCGGCTTCGTCTTTACCCATCCCATTATCTGCAGCACAAAACAAAGCCAGCAAAATTCAAAATATTTATCAGACAACTCGTAGCAGCAATCGTGGTTTTCCACGCCCCCTCATCAATATCATATTATTTCATCGAACACGAGGAAGTTGTTATTTATATATATTCAGAAGCTGACCGTTAAAAGCTTTTTATATCAGTTTCTTGCCGCCCCACCGTGTCTTCCGAGAAAAGACTTACCTCTTTCTCACCATCCGCACGAAAATAGTCTCTTTTCTTTTTTTTGGACATCCACCCATCCCCACTTCATAGAGAAGCAAAATAAAATCTTTGCTTTGTTTCTAACCAATTAATCAAATCCATGGTAGGCGGTAGTGACGTACCCGATACAATAATGGAAGCCGCTGTCAGACTATGACCGTCCACGCTCTGATCATTCGGTGGTGGCAAGCCTTCTTCCCCTGCCATGGCCTCAAGGATACCTGTGGCGTCGACTACGTCCTCGTCGCCCACTTCAGACCCATCAAGCGAAGCATCTTCCTTTCTCTCACTTGCTCCAAAAGAATCATCTTCCAAGCTTGGCCCGAACTGGAACACGATGCTGCCATCCGACAGCTCTGCGAAAAATCAGAAATTCAGCAAACATCACACCCCACTCCCCGCACCTTGCCGG
>JAVDBV010004070.1:0-11888 GCA_032619315.1 Piper longum | reverse complement strand
ATATATATATATATATATGCTAGACTTGTTTTGATCCAACTTGCTTTTTAATTTGTGAATTTAGCAATCACCAGCTGCACTTATGTGTGTGTGTGTGTGTGTTGTGTTTGAGTAATTGTTTCTTCTTACTACTTGTGTATAATTACGAGCTGCGGGTATGGGCGTGTTGCAGAAATTACAAGCCTTAACTTGTCAAGTGATGCTTGCTATGGATAATGCATCCAGATATATGAGGGATGCTGGCAGTCGTTCGTCTTTGAAAGAGAGGAGGAGTGGGTATGAACCTTCTGATACTGAGACCGAATGGAATGAGCCGAGAAAGGGCGCTGCTGTTGAAAAGGGCAATGTAGGTTTGGTCATTCAAAGGCCAAGAACTCCGCCGTTTCCATCAGGGAAACATAGCCCTATGGGTGATGGAGGTGGTAGATACACTATGAAAAGCCTCGTTTCAAGACGGAAGAGTAAGTCTCCATACAAGAGAATGCCTGATGAAGGCCGCAGCCACTCGCCTTTGACTTCAGCTAGGAGTGTAAGTCCGTATTCACGGTTCAAGCACCCCATGTACAGTGATATTGATGAACATGAACATCAGTTGCCATCATCAGTTTTGGATGAGAGAGATGACATTGTGTCACCGCAGATTGTGGAGAATTCAAGGCTGAGCCTGAGGTCTGTTTATAGCCAAAGGTCTAAATCTACTCCAAAGCTAAGACATGGTGATATGGAGCACCAAATCATTTCAGGATCTAGTGCGGGAAAAGTTGGAAGGAGTAGGTCAACCCTGGCAAGAAATCCAACACTGACTGAGAAGGAGAGTCCCTTTACTTCAATTCCTGAAATTAACGAAGTGGTTGCTAACACAAAGCTTGCGAAAGGGCTTCCTGCAGTATCACCGTTCCTGCAAAGCACAGATTCATTTTCACATGGTGACATTTTCTTCTCTCGTGATCATCTGGGTTTGAATACCAGAAAAACCAACCAAGACAATGAACAAAATATATCTTCAAAACCTAAGGCTACTTCACAAAGGAATTCCACAGCCCCACTGAGAAATCAAGAAGTTCGTAGTTTTTATCCAAATCAGCATGTGGTTTCCGTGAGTACCAATCTATCACGTACACGTTCTAGTTCAATGTCTGCTACAAGTCGTCAGTTCAGTGGTAAAGCAAGCCTTGTGAGCAGTAAGCTCAGTGACAGTAGTGGAAAATCAAGTGGTAGTTTCAGGAAGTTTACAGCCGGAAGGCAGAAAATCCAAAAAGACATATGGTTTTCATGTGTGAAGCGAGGAGGTTGCAGGACATCCAAATCACCTGAAAAATCTAAAGAGATTGATGAAGCTTCTTTTATAGAGAAAGCATTTGTTGTGGAAAATTTGAGCCAATTCTGGGCAGATAAACATCGTCCTGGCTCCTTGAATGGTTTCATTTGCCACAAACAACAAGCTATGCAGCTTAAACAGCTGGTAAGGATAATTCATTGTTCTCTAATAATTACTATGCACTGGATAATTTGTTCTTGTAGTTCTACTCTTGGATATGGGGATAGTGGACGACCAAATTTATCTACTCTTGGATACGGGGATAGTGGACAACCAAATTTACTTGCTCGATGCAATTAAGTTGGGACAGTGTGCCTATAAGATAAACTGGTTTATTTCCTTTTTTTAAATAGTATTTAAATACAAGACCATATTGTCCTTTGATAGTAACTCAAAGCACATGGAACACACAAATTGGGCGCGTAGGCCCAGTCATGAGTGCAATTATGCATGCATAAATAATTACCTATATGATGGGTAGTTTTCCTTGTTTTCATAGGCATACACTCATGGCTTTACCCCCAGCCCAAACTTATACAGGACAAACACTTGCACACAATGGCTTATGAAATTTTCAAACACATTTTTTCTCCCTATTTGTCAGCTTCCATGTAGAAGCTAGTTGGATCTCACTAATTGCCAGCTTTGTAATGGAAGATGATAATTTCACAATCAGTAATCATCTTATGACACCCATTTAGTAATTAGGGAAGGTAGTCTAATGAAGGTGAAGCATCAGATTTCAACTCATTATCATCCCCCTTTCACAAGGAAGAACGTTGCAACAAACATGAAGCATCAAGCTTAAAGTTTAACAGTTTGTTTCTGCTTTGCATTGTGTCATTGATTAATATGCAAACGCAATCAATCAATGGCACAAAATTCATGCCGCCATCCCAGCATATGAAGTGTAGAGGATGATGTTTTTTTCTCTTGCATGCAAGTTCCATTTACTTTTCTTTTTTTTTTTTTTCAAAAAAACTTACACATTTGATGTTAAGCTGTTTCCAATTCAAAAATATTATGCATTCTTGTTAGTATTTTCTGTTCTTATTTGCCAGATATCGCATGAGGACTGCCCAAATATTTTGTTTAAGGGACCTTATGGTTCTGGAAAGAAAGCCCTGAGCATGGCCACACTTCGTGAAATCTATGGAGCTTCAGCGTGGAAAGTATGTGTGCTGGATTTTTCTTCTTTGATGCTGCACCATCTAATTATTTTCTTTACCTGCTTGTTTGTCTTTTCCATAGCTTTGGTTGGTGACTCTTTAACATAATCTGTTACAGGTCTCTCATGAACTGCGTTGTTTTCATGTTGAGGTATGACACATGCCATCAAGATTGCAGCTAAATTTTTACTCACATGCAACCATAAAGTTTGTTCTTTGTACATCATATAAAATCACTGACACACAAGGCGTGCATGTGCTGACATTGATGGAAAAGGAAAAAGATTTGTAAACTGCCTCTTAGCTATTGCTAGTCTCAAATGCTTGTGAAGTAAAACACACTATTGGTGTTTTATTTATGACTAAGTACAATTGTGTGTGCTTTGGACCATCTAAGTTCCTTTTTGTTTTCTTTGAAGCCCGAGAAGCTGACATTTGGTGCCTAGAAGGAAATGAATATGTTGAATTTTCACTACACGTTCTTTGCAAAAGCTTTATATTTATACTTAAAATACCTTCTCTGCCAAGCACAGGATTCTAGACCTTTGGAGGTGGTTATTCCTGTGGCTTCTAGTCCTCACCATGTAGAACTGAATCTTCGAGATAAACCAGAAAATACTAGGTATGCTATAATGGCGCTTGCGAAGGAGTTAACCAGTAACATATCTATTCCGGAAGTCAGTGATACCAGCTTCAAAGCAGATTACAAAGGTTTAAAATCTAAACATGCCTATTTCATTTTGGACTGCAGAGTTTGGTAAAGTTTTAACCTCTTTTACTCTCTGTGACAGTTATTATTCTTTATGAGGCCGATCAATTGGCTGACAATGTTCAGCATTTGATAAAGTGGATTATGGACGGATATAGGGGTGCTTGTAAGCTATTTCTTCATTGTAAAGATGATTCTAAAATCCACGAATCTGTTAAAAGCCGGTGTAAACTAGTTACCATTGATGCGCCCGTTACTCATGAAGTATGCACTATGTAGTCTTCCTCTGTCTTTCATATGGCATTTTTTTATTTTGCTCAATATTTAAATTAATAGAGTGTGACTCCCATAATGTTTAATCTAGGTAAGTAGTTTTTGAAGTTGTAACCCCCATTTGAACAAGAACTTCAAGCCTTTTTACAATTATGTTTTCAGTATGCATTCATTTCTTTATTTAATGTGTGGTGTCTTCCAGATTATGGAAGTTTTGATCCAGGTAGCTCGGAAAGAAAATTTTGATCTGCCCATGAGTTTTGCTGCTAAAATTGCAGCTAAGTCCAAGCAAAATTTGAGACGAGCAATCATGGCACTTGAAGCATGTAAGACCCACAAGTAAGAAGTGGAAAAAAAAAGTTTTCTGAATAAGATAGGCAATGGCTTGGATGAACATTTGTCCTGATTACGTACTTAAACAGCTATCCTTTTGTGGACGAACAACCAACTCCACTTGGCTGGGAAGAGGTTCTCATTGAACTCGCAAGAGAGATTCTAGATGATCCATCACCCAGGAGGTCAGTCTCCTGATCTCTACTTAAAATACTAGGCTGCATACTATTTGTTATGATGACATGAAGATCGCCTTGCAAGCGGGGACTATGCATCTAGGAAAGTAGTATACTGTAATACTATATTGGTGATGATGATGGTGGTGGTGGTGTAGTTGATGTTGATGAAGAACTCTCTTTAGAAATAACAACTTGCTTGGAGGCATGTTAAATAAATTTGATTTGCAGACAAATCGTCGCACGGGGGAAGTTTCAAAAATTGCTGGCAGACTTTGTTCATCCAAAACTCATCCTTCAGGTGATGGACGCATTCTAATGACTATTATTTCTCTTGTATATGCAGTGCTCATTTTTTAACTTCCCACATCATCTCAAAATGCAGAAGCTTGTTGAACAATTCCTGGAAGGAGTTGACTCTAGTTTGAAAAGAGAGCTTTACTATTGGCACGCTTATTATGTAAGTATATTTGGGTTCTTTTTCTGTTTCTACATCAAGTCAGGGGTTATATTCATGGTTCTTGCCTGCAGGATAAGAGGCTTCCTACTGGGACAAGTGCTCTGCTAAAACTAGAAGGTAACCTTATCCTCATTGCGAGTATAGTTTTGTACTCTGTAACTCAGAGTACTGTGGGCATATCTTTGTATTGATTAGAGCCACTGGTCATACGTAATGTCTATGGGGCATAATTTTAACATATAAGTTATTTGGGTCTGGAGGCAATCTCTTCGTAACTGAATGAGTTATACTTTGTATGCAGAATTTGTTGCAAAGTTCATGGGTATCTACAGGAAGACCTTTATGGGTCGTTATGCATAATGAGCAGGTTCGTTGTAGTGAAGCACTGTTGAAAGGGAGCAAATGCCCGTTCGTACAAGAATGAAGTTGGAAGCGACGGAAGTAAAGTGAGTGCATTTTCCATTCTTGCTAGACATAATCTATTGCCCGACAGAGATGGAAAACAAACAAACTGTGTTGACAATGTTTTTATTTTTTTTGGCGTGGAATGAATGTATCACTCTTCAATGTCTATTTCTTAGCTGAAGCTGAAGAATATGGATTTGGCGGCTAGAGGCTAATGAAGTCCTACAGAATTGATTTGTACTTGGGAGTATATAACATCTTTCCAGTGTGATTGTGTGGATTTGTTTGTCGTGAAAACACGGGGAATATGAATCTAGTAACTAAATAAAACATATACCTCTTGTTGAAATGAGATGGTAAGGATATTTGAATCACAACCATCTGGATTCTGGATAGTCAGCAATGAACAGCAGCAGGAAGCAGGGGAGACCAAAACTTGAAAAGTGAACTTATTTTTATTTTTCTGTTATTAATCTATCTATATATTACATGAAGTTAGACTACAAATGTGTCGCAGACTTTTCATTTTGATACAAGAATCTCATGTAATGTAATATTACAAGTCACAGCTATATTGAAATGAAGTGGAGTTAAAAAAAATTTTAAAATGTTTTAATGAAATATTTTAGTAGTTTAATAGTGTCACCCATTTTATGGGCTTTTATATAACTTCCCTAAACCAACAACCCATTGCGTTACTCTGAACATTGGTTGGGGCTCTTCGCATGTACATTTTCTACTTCTAATTAATTTGATTAGTCATGAATTAATTGAACAAAGTACACGCCAGAGGCTAAGCATCCATCTTGAGTGATTTTCTTTGCTTTGAAGACCATGGTGAAGTAATTGCTCAATGTAGAATTGATGTTAACATCTTTCTTATAAACTCATGTATAAATAGGCAAGGCCAATAAGCTTTGCTCATATCCGCCCAACTCAGCAGTATAGTCTTTGATCTTCCCTCCCACAAAAATATCTTCTGTAGAGTTAAAACTACATAATTATAAGATGAGTCACCTTTCTTATCACCTTCTATAGATAATTAGTTCACTGAGTTTGTAAGTAATATTAGGGTTTATCTGACATCTTGTATTGAATCTTCAGCTCAATTAATTTGATCAATCTTTATCAGCTTTTTTTAATGTTATTTTTCGAAGAAACCCTAAAGATTTCTTTTCGATTCATCCCCATTGTTGAATACCTCATTCAATTTTTTTTAATTTGCACCAAGTCGGAAACCTAACGGATTTAAAATTAAGTGTTCATAAACGGTTTAATATATATTTATATTGAAGTAATTGGCGACAGAAGAGAGTGAGCACACAAGGTTTATCATTCATGAAGAACATGTATGTAGCTCTGCGTGCTCACTCTGACTCTCACCAGATGAAACTGTTTCTCATCATCAATTAATTTTGCAGATTACATATAGAAGTTCATGACAGCTCTCGCTTTGTTTCTTTTCTTCTACTTCTTCCTTGTTTTTTTTTATGAATATAAATATAGAAGTTCACTCTTGGCAGAAGATATATACTGGATCAGAGGCCGCCTTGGTATAACAAAAGGTATCATATTCATACCCTCAAAATTTTTGCAATTTTATTTTTACATAAATTAATCCTAGAGCTAAAATGCAAGCGATGACTATTTATTATTATTATTTTTTACACAAGCGAGTATATGTTTTGTGCAGTTAGTAAATTGAGTGTGTCAATTATTATTTACTTAATTAGAATTAGATAGTCCAGTTGTTTTAGGCTCATTAGAAGTATTTAAGAAGAATCCCATATAAGTTTGTGTTTAAATAAAATATGTTTTTTAAAATAAAGAAATAAATCTAGAACTGAAAAAACCCGGTTGGTACTCTATTTGCAAGAGGTGAATAAGGAATTCGCATGCATTTAATCTTGCTTTACTAGTTTTGCTTGAGACATGTAATTAATCTTGATTATTATAAATTTATTAGACATTTATGCTCAAATTAATTATGAGTTAAAATCATTAGCACTACGCAGTTGTCGATATTTATTCACTTTTAACTTTCAAATAGAGAAAAAGAAGGCAATATTGTTCATATATGTACACAAGCTGATAATTTCAACAACTTTCCAACGATTTTCTTTTATTGTTAGCTAGATCCCAGCTTCATACAGCATATATCTGCAAGTCTCAAAAACCACTTTCAAAACAAACACAATGGTAAAAAATGAGCTAACTGACCAACGAACCAAGTATATTTCCAAGTGAAACAACTTATTTAAACAGTAGAAGTAAAAGATTTCAAAAGAATAATTAGTGTACATAAGTTTAATTTCCAGTGCCACATTAGAGTACATATACGAAATTAACAATTATACAAGAATGAAATTATATCATAAATTTTCACATTAATTTATCAAGACCATCTCTGTGAAGTATGCATGAATGAATTTATATATATATATTCTTGCGTAAATTGTTAGTGATGTTGAGAGGTTTTCTTGAACTTGGTTGGTGGAGTCCGGAGCCACACCTCCCCATGGATCAACGACTTGGTCAAGAAGGGTGCAACTTCTTGGGTTGAGAACTCTCTTGCCCAATCCACTCTATTAACCCTGTTTGCACCAGGCCCGTAGCATCTATACTGCCCATACACCACAGTCCTTCAAAACAAGAAACAGCGCATTCAAGTCATACACACAAATTATCTGAACAAGAATCAAGAATATATAATTGGAGATGTTGCATATATACTTGCGGGTGTTGGGTTTGCCCCAATCATTCCAGCCCTGGGGGAGGACAGCAGCAGAAAGGTAAGTCCAAGCAAAGATGACCCTCGAGTAAGGCCCCCATGGCCTCCCCAGCACGGTCTGGCCTGATCCAGTTACCCTGCAATTGATGAAGATGAAGCCTGTGTTCTCAATCGGAGACATTCGCCGTTGTGCTGTTATTGCTCCCGACTCTCCTTGTGAGAGGGAGTGAATGTGGCACTTCTGATAGATTAAACCATATAACATGAAAAAAAATGTAAATATTTGAGCTAGCTAAGATATAATTACATGCAATCTATAAATATATATCTACACACACACACTACGGATTTACTCACTTCAAAGATGGAGAGGGCATTGCCACAGATGAAGTCAGTGGAGCCTTCAATGTAGCAGTTTCTGTAGTAGTGTCTGCCTTTGTCGTCAAGGAGTGTGTCCTGGTAAGAGAGTATCCTACATCCATAGAAAGCAGCTCTGTCTCCACTCACTCGCAGTGCAACTGCCTTAGCTCCATACCCATAAGAATTCTGCAATATTTTTTTTTATCCCCAATTATCAATAATGTAGAGAAAACAATTAATTAACGAAACTAAACTACCACAGTGAATGAATACTAGCTTGGTCGTAAAGTAAGTAACCTCGATAGTGAGGAGGCGGGCAACGAAGTGAGGAGCCAACACGGTGAGGGTTGCAGATTCCATGATATTGTCACCACTGTCATTCCAACTAATAATGGTGGCATCTGGCGACTTAGATCCACTCAGTGTTATGAAGGGCTTGTTTTCTGGTACAACCACCTTCTCTCTGTGGTACACATGAATATTTGATTTTAGATGTGATTTATTCATTATCACTCAAATATTGTGCAAGCTTTTATACATGTATATTGGTGACAATCATAAATTAATACACTACCTTCTAGCTAATCAATATTATATAGTTACCTGTAAATTCCGGGCTTGACCCAGATGAAATGAGGCTCCTTGTTGCCGACAGGAACTGCATCAATGGCGTCTTGAATTTTCAGATAATCTCCCTTCCCAGATTGATCGACCCGAATCAGCACCGCGCTCGACCAATCAAACAACACCGGCCGAGCAGTAACGACATGATCATGAGCAGCAGAAACCAAAGAAGGAGCTGCTTCCACAAAGCCGGAAACGACCAAGAACACCAAGTATAGAGACGCCATGCTCATTGATCCCATGTGATGTTTCTGTGTGAGGATCTTTGTGTTGTCTCCTCGGGAATTTGATCAAAGAATAATTGTTAAGAGGATCAGATAGATCAAGTGTGCATGGGGAGGGATCGAGGAGGGGGACCTTAGGCCTTATATAGTTTAATTTATAAGAGCATGTTACATTAATTTATGACTGGTCGACGCCGATTTCTTAGGTTCCAATCTCTCTGACTTGTAGTTTGTTGCTTCACAAAGCAACTACAGCCAATATGTCAAGCTACCAAAATAGAGAATACTCCAGAGACATGTGCAGCCTCATTAAGTTATATATTAAGGTGGAATTTGACTATACACAAACAAATTATTATATCTTTCATTTGGGCGGCTTCAATTGTCGTATTTTTACGTTCACGTCAAATACGAAACTCATGCACGGTAGTACATATGATTTATCATGGATTAATTAACACTGGGATATGCGTAATTGGTATAGATAACTATCATGTTCTTCATCTAGTACGTAGATGATGACTCATTATATATCAGCATGCCATTCTGAAGTAAGATGGAAAATATGCTATATTATTATTATTTTACATTAATAGATTATTTGTAGAAGTATTTATCTTGACTTATAATAACTCTCTTTTTTTCAAATACATAATTAAATTGATCTTTCTTATTTGTGCAGCGGCCTGGTGGAGTCGATGCCAATAAAACTTGTAGTTGACTCTTATTAAAATCATTCCCTGTGGAGTACGTACTACTTGCTTGATGTCCACTCGATCTTCTCATAATTGGTTAAGTACCTAAATCATGAAAAAATACATATATGCGTATAATGATCACATTCCCACCTTTCTATCTTTAATATGTGGCTACATGGCTTAAAAATGTTGATGTACACCTCGAGCCCAAGATAATAAAAAATAGTCGCAATATGAATGTTGCCAACCAGTCAAGAATTGGTAGAGATATATGCCTATTGACATGCCCCATCTAGAATATGGTTTACTACCTAAATTAAGATGTCTCTAGGCAAACAGTACTCATATTGAGCCAATCAAGCATATGAATTAGTTGTATGTATATATGGAACTCTTTTTTTTCAATTTTTTTACAAAAAAATTAGATGTGAACAGAGATCTCGGCCTTGAATTTGTTGTTAGGTTGTGTAGCACTTGAGACCAATTTTTGCCTAACTGGCCTATATACATATATGATAAGTCATTTTTATCACAAGTGGAGGTCAAAAGCAGCTCATAAGATTTGGTAGAATTGGTCGAAGTTCGGAGCAATATCACAAGAAATGGGCTGTCCACCTGACGCTTCACATTATGATCAGTTTGACCCACAAAGCAATTAGTCCCCTTAAACTAATATGTTGTATATATGTATATGCTTAAAACTTCATCGTATTGCTAGCAATTTGATTTAGTAGTAAGCATGGAACAGATGCATGTGCTCCTCATAATATGAATTAATTTTCTATTGGTAGTTTGTTCATTCTTGGGCTTATGAATTACACAAGCATATAAATATATATGTATGCCTTCCACTTGAAGTCTAAGACATTCCAACCCCACATTGCCCAAATCTTGAGGAATATCAATGCGCCCAAAACGTATAGACGTACATGAAGCAGCACAGCTTCGGCTAAATCAACCAATTATGGACCTGTGAGGTGTGGCAAACCAAGAGGAAGATGAGAACAAGCACAAGGTCGTATTCTTCCTGTGCCTTGTATGGCACTTGTTAAGGTTAACTAAGCTCACATATTGGAAATGATACGTAAAATTTTGCATTCAAATTCCTTTCCTAGCTGGTCATGTATTGTAACTACTTCAACAATCGGCAACTGCCAGATAGCTTATGACCCAATGTTTGTGCTAATCTTTTGGCCGAGTACTCCGCGAGGAAACTAGGAATATATGGCAAGGAACGGTATGCTTCCCTTTGTTTGTTCTACAAGGAAACTTTTACTGGCGTGACCAAAGGCCATGGGGTTGCATGGAATGGAATCAATTTAAACGCATAGAGGCCTCTTGAAGCTAACTGGAAGATAGAAGATTATCCAAGATCTGATTAATTTCAGTGTGAATATAAATATTTATACGGATCATTAATATATTTTCTAGGTATACCCTTTTCGTTAATCAAGATCATGATGAACTTATTTCCAAGAAGGCATAAAGCTTGGCCAGATTATTAAAAATAATTAAGACGTACCACATGAATAGTCTTATTGTTTTAATGTACATCATGCATTATATATGTTCCATATATGCAGCTTAACTTCCTCAAATATTGTTTTATACTTGCAAAAAAAAAAAAGCTTTCAATTACCCAACAATATTTATTCTGTACTCACACTAGCTAACATTTTTTTTGTGTTATCGTTTGTTTGCTTGAATTAGGGTGTCATATAATCTCAGCAACCAACCATGCAAAGGATTTGTGGAGCCATGTCTATCCTCAACAATGTCAAGCGCAAAGTTGCAATTTCGCCATCAATAACCGAAGCCCTTTCAACACACAAATGTGCCAGCTTGTCCTCGCCACCCCGACCTGTTGTTCATCACAAGGGACTTGAGAACACAACCGTGTCCGAAGTTCTCAAATCCAAGGAAGAGGATGGACGAGTAGATTCTCTTCTGTGCTGTCGCACAAATGACACAGTTTTTGATGCTGTGATGCATGTAAGTATATATTTATACAGCTTGTAAGCATGAATTTCATGCTCAATTAATGATTTTTTTAAAGGGGTGAAAATTCATTCTTTTCATTGCCATACGCTACACAAAAAACTTCGTGCATATCCAAGATATTATATCAAAAAACTAGAAAGCACCGTTTAATATAACTAGTACATAACTAGAAAACTTTTAAGTATTTGTAGCAGCTTGTTAGAAGTGTAATACAGACTTGATCCTTCTTAATAACTAGAATGGAGTATGTACATAAATTCAGATGACCCAAAACAATGTGGGTTCTTTGGTGGTTCTCAAGCCTGGAGAGGGGAACTTGGTTGCTGGTATCATCACTGAAAGAGGTTAAATTTTATTGTTTGTTGATCTAATTTGTTCTTCTCTTTCTCTCTCTCTCTCTATATATA
>JAVDBV010004069.1:0-13447 GCA_032619315.1 Piper longum | reverse complement strand
GATAGCATTAACGAATAGAATAAAATAGATGATCCAAAAACACAATCACATCAATAAAAATTAATAACCTTTATTAATCCATGCACTAAGTTTCATTGAAAATCCTAAAAAAGAATTTACTCCATAAAATATTCAAATAAACACAAGAAATTCATATGTGATATGAAAGACATCATTAATTACAAAGAAAAATAAATCAGAATAAAGAAAAACTCTTTTGGAGAAAGCTAATTCGTCTTCTGATCCAATTCCTTCGTCGTTGCTCTCCTTGTCTTTCGAGTCATCGCTTCCTGCCGTCTAATGTTGTTGTCCCCTATAAAACCCAGATTTACTTTATAAATAATCCAGCCAAAGATTTCAAGTGGGGCCCACCATACATCAAGACCCGGATCGCTACAGTACCCGGGTCGCTGTTACTGTAGCGACCGGGTTGATGAACAGGAACGGCGACCCGAGTTGCTACAGTACCGTCCGTCCAAAATTTACTTTTTCGCTCGCTTGCTCTCCAAATTTATTTCGGATCGTCTTCTAAGTCTTGTACCTTAATAGAATAACATTAATTAGTACTATTTATACCAAAATCAAAATGATTTCTCGCATTATTAATAATAAATAATAAACTCTTAAACTAATAAAACTTAAGTAAAAACAACTCGAAACATGACAAAATTCAACATGAAATGCAAAGAATGATAACTCTTTTATAGAGTTATCAATGATCTTAATGAAGCGTATATAAGTTAATGGGAAAACCTCATTTCTTGAGCTAACTTTAGATTAAGAAAGACTCATGAAACCTATTATAAGTTCTTTTTGGGTGCCCATTGGGCCCAACAGTGGTATCAGAGCTTGGTTGAGGGTTCAAATGGCCTAAGAAGTGGTATCAGAGCTTGGTTACGATCTTCAGAGATTTAGTGTTTGTCTATGCTGATTGTCAGAGTTTTGGTAAGTTTGCCAAGTAGGTATCGTCAGATTTAAAGGGAGAGTTTTGTTCATGGGTTCTATCTAATGATTTGAGAGGAGTTTGTTATGTAAGTGTCGTCTAATTTAAAGGGAGGAATTTGTCAGACGATGATGGTTTTGGAGATGCCTGATACGTGAAGGGGAGTTGCTAGGTTTATCCCACATCAGTCGTAGATGATCTTAATGAATTGTATATATGCTAATATAAAAGCTTTATTTCTTGTGCTAGCTTTTGGATTAAGAGAGGCCCGTGAAACTTTTGGATTAAGAGATGCCTGTGAAACCTATTACAAGTCTCTTTTAGAGACCTAAAGGACGTAAGCAATGGTATCAGACCCTGGTTACGATATTTGGAGATTTAGTATTTGCCTATGCCGATTGTCAGAGTTTCGTTCATGGATTTTATCTAATGATTTGAGGGGAGTTTGTGAGGTGAGTGTCGTCTGATTTAAAGGGAAGACGTTTGTAAAAGGAGGAGTTTGTCAAACGATGATGGTTTCGGGGACACCCGATGTGTGAAGGAGAGTTGTTGGATTTATCCTATATCAGTCGTAGATGATCCCGGTGAATTTGGATTAAAAAATACCTGTAAAACCTATTACAAGTCCATTTTGGGGGCCTATAGAGTCTAATAATAGTATCAAAGCTTAGTTGAGGGCTTAAAGAGCCTAAGATCTAAGAGATAAAATTTCTCATGATTGATCACTCTTGCTGGAGCATGGAAGAAGATAAAACGAGGACAAAACCCCTTAGGACTGTAAAATCCAAAACATAGTTCTTGAAACTGTGGACAAGGTGGTACGATATGCTCATTTATATAAAGATGGGAAGGTCAAAAACAGAAAATGTGGGGAAGGCAAGAGGCCTTCTCTGATTGACTTCCATAACTATCGGTAACGGAGGCAATCTAGGCGGTGCAGCTGTGACGCCTACAAGTCAAGCCTTTGAAAATGTTTCCAATCTCTGAATTTGCAGTGTCTGGTAGTTGAATTAAAAGAAGACATGAATCAATTTCTTCTCATGGTAGGTTGGGAGGTTGACCTTAAAAGAGCTTGTTTTCTAGGTTGAAAACTGCCACCTTGCCTGCCTTTATAAAAATTCATTTATAAATACTATCGTACAAAAATGTCGTATATTATATATGACAAGGACCTTGATAGCGTTGTACATGCGGCTACCAGCATCTATTTTCTCTTTTGTTGCCATTTTCAATATAAATTTGTCTCCCTATATTTTCCAATTTGCGATGTAAGAAACTCAAATTAAGGTGGGTTTTCTTGTTGAAGTTTAGCAGCAATTGTTCCAACCTCTTTGAATGTGAACACGAGATTTA
Organism: Piper longum; assembly: GCA_032619315.1. Classification (NCBI taxonomy): domain Eukaryota; kingdom Viridiplantae; phylum Streptophyta; class Magnoliopsida; order Piperales; family Piperaceae; genus Piper; species Piper longum. The sequence goes on along the minus strand of JAVDBV010004069.1, from coordinate 11,151 downwards.
GAGAGCAAAAAGAGTGGTTCGTGTTCGAGAAAATTGTGCGAAAAGCAGGACAAGTATGTGTCATTTTTCATGTATCTTGAAAGGAAGCCTTTTTGTATTTGTGCACGCTAACTTGTGGCCTCAAAGATGCCAAGCATCTAGCTACTTCGATGCGTATGTCGCAAGTGTGCTGCTTTACATGCGAACACTTTAAAAAAAAGAGTTGTAATTTTGCCTACTCATGTCTCCTCATCTCCTGGTATTTTTTTAAGTGAACTTCCGAGCATCATCCCAACTAACAAATCATTGATCAACTACTTGTAAATCATGTTCGGACAAAACTGGTTTTGAAGATGGAATTTTCTTGTGATTTCAAAGGATACATATTGAACAGGAAAACCCACTTCTAGAACGTAAGCATTGCTCATCTGTGTCGTCAATATAGAACAAAAAGTGAGTACTTGGTACGCATTGAGACTATACATTTTGATTACCATAACGTGTTTTGACTAGCCAATTGTCTTAAACTCTTGCCGTGTGATCAAAGACGCTCACACTTATACATTCATGTGTTGTGCATCAATAGATAACATCAGATTGGTTCTTTTGAGAGGAAAAAAAAATGAGGATGCTTCAAAATACCTTAGAATTTGGAACTGCTGATCTGGTGTTAGCAGATGCATTTACAAACAGAACACAAAAAACACTAAATTTCTTCTCTGCTATGTGTTATCGGCTAAAAACAATTAACATAGAAAGCAGAAGTAAATCGTCCCAACTGGAACACAATGCCTCCTTAAGTTGTGATTATCTTCGAAATTGTAACAAAACATAGAATGCAAGGCATACAAAGAACTCTAGTAGTATATATATGCGTTAGTCACGAGAGTACCTCAATCAAGAAGATGAAGTTAATCTGTCCCCTAATCTGCTGTTGTTCCATCGTCTGTTGACTGAACTAAGTTTCCTTGCTGTTCAACATAAGGCCTGACAAAAGTCCGTCTCCACCAGACCTCAAACGCCCTGTGGAGATTCGGGCAATTATCACCTGCCTTCAAGAAACTCCCCATCCATGAGAGTAAAATGTTTTGTTGATCCTCCAATGGTAGAGTTAAAATGGTCCTTCCAATGCCTTCTTCCACCATTTTTTTATCGAAAGATCTGCACCCATGCTGTAACCAGCTATAATCACTGATCAGGGGCTGCAACCATGTCTGCAGTAAGAGGTGCCGGGTCTCTTTACATGGAAGCATTTCACCTCTTCCAATACCTACAAAAAGCCTTGCCGTGATGCAGCTAAGCACGTAGCGCGAAACAATTGGTAGCTTGGAGTGAAGCGCAGCGAGTTCAGTCTGTTGGTACCACAAAACAACAAACTCATCCGCAACTTGTTTGCTGATCAATATCTCTAGCAACCAAAGAAGATTGTCAGCTTCAAGTGCTATCTGCTTCACAATTGATCCTTTCTTATCCATGCAATTTTCATCTAATCCTGGTTCAGAAGCTTCCTTGAAAAGGCCTAAAAGAGAAGCTAAACAGCATTTGCAGGAGCTGTATATATTTTCATTATAAGAATCAGAAATGCCATTGCTTGAACCACTGCTTTCTCTTACCAGTTTTAGAACTAAAGCTTTCATGTCACGTCTTGCTCTCTCGTCGTTGCTCTTAAGAACCAAGTCAAGTATATGAACTAGAGTATCATGAGGAGAATTGGGAATTTCTGAGGCAACTCTTTTCAGTACTGTGCCTTTGCCCTTGTTGTCAATCTGCATCCTAGCAATAGATGAAACAACCTTTTCTTCTTCTTCTTCTCCAACCCAAGGGGCAGCTTCCAGGTACTCTAAACAGGATTGGATGCAAGTGGCAAAACCAATCAATTCCGCAACCTATCAACATTTTCAAATCTATTGTTAATTGATTGAGAAAAAACATGCAAACGATTTCAACTTTTACTTGACATGAGTCCCATAACTGTAAATGTGGATTATCATTAAAAAAAAATCATCAGGAACTACACAATTTCAAAAACAACTTTGATCACCACCAAAATGAAACAAAACTAAATCGATTCAACCAAATGATCATGATTCATAACAGGCTCTGACAGTGCAGAGACTGAGGTCGATCAGTTTTTGAAATCTATCATCTCTTGAATACAGTTAACTTTGAGAATAAACATAACAAATAAAAATTTAATATATTTCCTCTCTTATGACAGTTAAATTCTAGCAGCAAAAGAAATAATTCCAAATAGACAACCTATTTCAATCCAAAGGAAAGTTAAAAGTTGATTAAATATAGTGTCAAACATATTTTGTGAAAGCACAAAAATTGGGATATAGTGTAAGAGAAAATACCTTGAGAATGCGAAGAACCCTAGGCACACTTTGCTTTATCAATCTCTGTTTCATATCTTTACAGTACATCAATCCAATGGTCTCCACATAAATCTCAATATCTTCACAATCCACAATTTCCACACAGGAAGCAGAAGACTGATCAGGAATCCTCTCCGCGAAAAACTTGCTTTGTTCCACTAGTACCTTCTTATGAACACTAATCTTAACTACTACTCCCTGCTTTCCAGATAAAACAACCTTCAAGTCACTAGATCCAGCTTTTCCAAACTCAACAGACACCTTCCTTGGAATACTTTCTGCATTTGGTGTGCATGGTCTTTGATTAATTCCCGGCTGTGCCGAACTATTATTATCAGTTTTTACATCACTGTGACCATCAGAAACCACCCTTAGCCTTGAAGGGATAGTACTAGGATTATTCTCTGGGGGATGGCTTTCAGCCTTTGGCATGGAGTTCTTTTGCGAAGGAGGAAGAGGTCTCTGCTTGTTATGTGCATTTATCTGCGTTTTAAAAGTCTTTTGAAATACAACAGGCGATGGGCAGCACCAAAATCCTTCTGGGGTGACGGCAATAGGCACATTCCTGATTCTAGTCTGTCCTTGTTCTACACTTCTAACTCTAAACTCATCCATCTTACAAGAAACTATAACCAACTTTGTGACAAAGCAGAGTGAATCAACCGGCAATTTTGTTCTTTCCACAATTATATTTCTGAAATGGAGGCAGTGATATGAAGTCTACACCGTCAGAACAACTGCTCTACAACATGAACTTAGGAGAAAAAAAAGCTAAAAATCTGATCTTCAAGGTACATTCCACCTCAAAATAGCCTTCTTTGGGAGAATCTCGACAAGTTAGGGACTCAGACAACTCCAAGTGCTTCTTCCTTCTCCACCTACATCAGTTAATACATCAAGAAACCTCGAGGAAAGAGTTCTTCCCAATCACATGAAATGGGAACCATTTTAAAGAACCCCAAGAAATGCAAGATCACGGACATGGCAACCTACCTCTTCTCTGGTGCGCCTCAAAGCTCACCCCCATCTTTCTTCACTTTCTACACCGAATGATCCAACCAACAGCTCATGCCGAGCCACAAAGAGACCAAACCCCTGTGAATCTCCAGAGAAGAGCATGATGGGCAGCTCTGTTTTGACTCTAAAGGTGCACCACGCTCCACTTATGGTCATCAGCAATATCATTCCACCCTCACATCATCATTCATGACCCATTCATGACTATCTTGCCTGCCCATTATTTCAACCTTTCTCTGCCTTCCACTTCTAGTTCAACTTTTGTTTGAGCTCTATAAGCACTCTAGTAGCTCACTGCCTCCTCTCCACCATGTAGAGTTACCCTGCAGCTCTGCAAGAGAGAGAGGGCCAGGACAGGACTTTGTCTCCTTGTAGCTGTTCATTTGAATACTCCACTGTTTCCCTCCCCTTCTTTTAATCTGGGAACTGCCATAAGCATCTCCCTTTTCCTGCTATTCTTTGCTCATTTACTTGCTTGATGGATCATATACATGAAAAAAAGGTGGTGGTAACAACTCTTTTTTAGCTTAATGCAATATAATTATGAAGTATTTATGAGAAATCAATATTTATATTATAATTTGTTAAGTGACAGTTTAATATTCAAAAACATGACAGATCTAGTTGACCGGCTTAAGTCAAATTTTAAGTTTAATTCAATCGACAGAAATAAATTTATATATATTTTACTCTTATAAATTTGTCGTTGAAAGCGTGATATCTAAAAATTGAATGATTTGGTTATTTAAATAGGATGGTGGAACCACACTTTAGTTAGAGATGGCTGGTTTGACTTAAATTCTGGTACTAATTATTTCAAAACATGTTCAACTCGAATTCGAACAAAAATGAACTTGTTTAATTACTTTGACCAAATATCTATCTATTTTGATGAAACTACATTCTTAAATAGATTCTCAACTTATAATTACATAGTAAGGTTGATAAAGAAATTATTTCTTATATATAATCGAGAACAAAACTTTGCTAATAATTGTGCAATTGTTCCATGTTTGAATACAGGAGAGAGGATGCCAATGGGATCTGGCTACAAAAAATTTTATTATTTATAATTATATAGATTTTAATTTAGGGTTCATGTTTAAGAGAGAGATCTTAAGGAAAAATAAAAAAAAATAATTAGGAACAAATTAAGTAGAAAAAATTAGGGTATCGTGATTGAAGAACCACCCCCTTTCCAATACTAAAAGAATGGGCACTTAGTCCTCCGATGATGATTAAACAATATACAAAATAATACAAGCAGTGGAATCTAATAGTTGCCATTGCTTGCACACAAAGCATTTTGAAGTTGCCACCATTTGGGCCACCTTTATAGCTTTATTTTTTATTTACTATTCAAACGCCGCTCAATTATTCCTCTATATTCATGCATGGCCATGGAATGTTGTATAAATCAATTTCAAGGTAAAAAAGATGGTTCACTGCCATGCCATACAATAACTGCGTCTATTACAGTTAATCATAAAGTGGGCATTTACTATTTTTCTGGTGGGCATTTACTACTTGGAAGTATTTTAGCAGAACTTGTGGCCATGGAGTTAAAGATTCCTCTGAACCAATCCAGATTTGAGAGTCCTGCTGTTTCACCGAAGCAGCCATTGTTTGCACAAGCAAGCAAGCTATCATTTTATATCTTTCGAAACAATGACTTGTTTAGCTTTTACTCCTTGGAACTTCCAAGAAGTGTTGGATGTGGAACTTGAAACCATGATTAGTGTTGGACATGGCTTGACACTTCCTTCACCAACTTTCCCATCAGCTCATCCTTGTGAAGAGGAATATCTCCAACAACTCAGATTATTGAGAGTGTTACATCCAAGGAAATGGAAGGAAAAGGACAGAAGGAGAGAGAGAGAGAGAGAGAGACATGCGACATGATCATTTCGCAGGAAAAAACTTACAAAAGCAAAAGGAGAAAGGGAAGAAATAAGAAATAAAAAGGCATTGTAATGGAGCTTAATTGATAAACATCTCCAAAACACACGACCCAACAAATTAACCCAATCATCGAAAACTGCAAGCAAAGTATGCATTATCTATCAAGAAGACTTCTTTTATTTAAAGTAAGCACCCAATTCATCCCTACCCGAGTTAATGAGTTAGTAGTATTAAGTGGGAATCGAACAATTTTGATTAATAATATTCGGGTTATTAAATTGAACCAGCTGATTTGTAAGAGAAAGAATTATATGAACTTTTTTTTTTTCCAAGTGTGCAGAATCTGTTGGGAGAAGAGTAATGCACAGGCTGTCGCCTGAGGCTGTCGCTTCTATAATTAAGTTGACAACCATGTGACAACATTCACATATTTTCTTTAGCTAACAGGTATATATATGAAAGGATATAAAGTAAGAGGAAAAGGAGGGACAAAGATTAGTCTAGAAATATATATTGCCGTCCATGTCTAAATTCCAGCCTCTGAGCATCTATTGCTCCAAGTTCGTCCCCAAAGTTGGAAGCTAATTAGCTGGCCATTGATTGCACTTTCTTCAATCTCGTCCCATGCCAGCTTTTCCATGAGGCTTTTCTTCAATCTCGTTCCTAGCCATTGTCCCATACTGCAATGCAATGCTTTTCTAAAAATCATGGGTGGAGGTGGTGTTTAACTTCATACATAACATGGGTTTTTTTTATTTATTCAAATGCAGGAATATGGCATTTTGGAACCAAAAGGTGCCCTGAAATTGATAATGGTGCTTCAAAGGGCGAACAACGCGTTCCAATTTATTTGCTAACTTTATATCAATTTTCTTTGATACAGAATTATTTTTGGAGTTCTTTAGGCCCATTACTTAGAAGTATTATTTGAGAAGTGTACGGGGTCTTCATTCAACCAAACTAAATGAAGGGCAGATGAAAAGTGTAAATTTATGACTTCGAGCGCATAAAATAAAGCTACCGGCTCCAAATTGTAGTGCTAGTTGTTGGTAGGGCTGTTAATTAAATGAGTATCTCTTGAGTATTTGACATTCGACTTAGTTCAACTACTTAAAACTCAATATCTAAATAATCGAACTTAAACTTAGACTTGAACTCGAATCTTATGAGACAAGTTTGAATAAAATAGTGTTCGACTCGATTATAACTCGAACTTGACTCAAAATTAAATTGTAGCTCGATTCGATAAAATAATATAATAATATACATAATATTATTTCTCTACTCAAAATATATTTAAAATTACAAATAAATATTATTATTAATTACATATTATATGATGGTGAAAGTGGGAGTGTTTTTTTTATTTTTTATTTTTTTATTAAAATTGGTTCGTTCTCGTAATTAAATAATCTAGATTAAAATTTGAGACCAATATTATCTGCCCCCCCCCCAACTAAATTAGTATATATATATATATAATATTAATAAATTTAGTTGTAAATAGTTATATTTATTTATATATAATATAATACTAACATAATGTGATAGCTTAGATGGTAAGCTATCGCATTAATCACTTAGAAGTTGTGGGTGAGCTTTATAAACGAGCTCACAAACGAGAAAATTAAACACTTTAACTATATTTGAGTTTGAATTGAACTTGAACGCCAAAAAATAATTAAGTCGATCTCGAGCATATATATTAAAAATTTGTTTAATCTCGAGCCAAGTTCGAACGAACTTTAAACTATTTGACACAAGTTTGAGCACGAGTTGCACGAGTTAAACTCGACTCGCTCGCTCGTTTAAGAGCCCTAGTTATTGGGAAGATGAATAAAAACACTTAATTAATCAAGATATTTCTTTCCCAAACAACTTGTAGTTAAATGTGCAAAAAGAAATTAATTTAAACTTTTTTAAAACAAAATTTTTTTGATAAACCCAAATCTTTGAAATTATCAATAGTTTTTTTGGTAAAATACATTATATGTGAATTTTAGTCTTGCACGTGCCACGAGCACGTGCCACGAGCACGAGCACGTGCATGCGGAGCACGTGATGGTGTCCATAGAGCCGCGTGCGTACTAACTAGTAACTACATGATGGAGGAACACGGATCCCGCCATATCTAGCAGTTGATGACGTGGAAGTGCCATGCTACATACACAACGAAGACAAGCAACGATAAAATCCTGCTTCTTCCTCCTTCACCCACCTCTTCTCCTTCAATTATTTGTAAAGCTCACTCCCTAGTTTATTATATTTTTGCATAATCAGAGCATGGTCATGGGGCTCTTGCTCCTCCACACCCCACCATTCACCCCTCTCCTGCTAATACTTCCTTCCTCTTTGGCCAAGCTCTTTAAGCGCTAGACTTCATCAAGTGCCACCACCCCATTGGCAAGAATTCCAATTCTGTGGATGGTAGTGGGGCAAGTGTAGCAGGTATTGGCTTAAATTGCGAAGTGGGTTCTTCTTCATTTCTCTAGCCATGTTTGCTAATTGTTTTAACTTATTTGAACCAAGTGCTTGCCAATTGGGGGGAGGTGGGCAATTTTTGGTGTGTTTTCTAGTGTTCCAGTGATGGGGTGGTTAATTTTTAACATACATGAATTCTAAGTAAGTAACATTGTAAGCTTGTTATGAAGTCATTGCATCAAGAAGCAGAGCAAAGGCATCAGAGCTGCTGGGCAGGATCCACAATCGAAGGACGGGGACGTTGCATATGTTGCGGGTGCCGCTGGAAGAGTAGGATCCCGTGCTGTAAGGTTTGATATCTAACTGTGATTTTCTTAGAATTGATTGGTACTGTCCTTTATTTCTGTAACATTATATTGTTATAATAATTTCCAGGGAGTTATTGAAGCTTGGATTGCAAGTGAGAGCTGGTGTAAGGAATAAACAAAAGGCTGGCACATTAGCGAAAGTATGGTGGTTAATAAGTAAATTTTCAACCTGGTTGCATTTTTGTGCATATTAATTTCTAATGAGTCTTAGTATATATTTATATGACAGAGTGTAGAGCAAATGGAGAGTGGTAGTGGGACTGAATGTAAATCTTCATTACTTATATCACAGTATTTGATGGAATGAAATTTAGAAGGAGATTATTCTTTGATGCAGAGGGAGCAAAATAACATTTGTTAATGATAGCATATATTTTTTGAAATTTAGCCCAGATGTAGAGAAGCTTGAAATTGTTGAATGTGACTTGGAGAAGCGAGAAGGGATTGTATCTGCAATTGGGAATGCTGTTGTTGTTCTCTGCTGCATTGGTGCCAGGGAGAAAGAAATTTTTGATATTTCTGGACCATATCGAATTGATTACCGAGCGAGCAAAAATCTCATTGATGGAGAGGTGTGATGTATGGCAAAATGACAGTTTAGCTATCCTTTATTCTGGCTGGGTCTCTTTTAGAGGTGATGCGTGAAATTGGCTCATGCAAAAAATGATTTGATTCTTCTATTATTACAGCAACTACTGCTAAGGTTGACCACTTCATTTTGCTGACATCTCTGGGTACAAACAAGATTGGTTTCCCTGCAGCTATCCTCAAGTAAGGGACTGGCCAATTTGGTGGAAAAAGCCTAGTTGAATCATGATTATGTTATCTTTTTGTTGGTCTTGACTATTAAACTAGATTCAATCTAGCCAATTGGACATATGCTTTACTGAATTCAAATCATACTATTTTTTATCAGTTTGTTCTGGGGAGTCCTGCTATGGAAGCGAAAGGCAGAAGTGATTGCCAGTGGTCTCCCTTATAGCCCAAGGACTACTATTTTTGTGCGCCTCAGTTTCTCTGGTACCATTGACATGAATTATTGTAATGCAGTTTCATACATCCACTAACTTCGTCTACCTTGAATGTGTAATATAGATAGTTAGACCTGGAGGTATGGAGAGGCCAACGGATGCCTTCAAGTTAACTCACAATCTGGTCCTTTCAAAAGAAGACACTTTATTTGGTGGTTTAGTTTCAAATCTGCAGGTTGCAATTTCTTCTTATCATATTATCTATTTCTCTTGGAGGTACTGAATTTGATTTGGTCTATCTGTCATCTATTTAACGCTTATTGGACGATGAAATTGCATATCTGATTGTAGTTGTCTGAAACAGGGAAGTTTGATATATTATTTGCTCCAATTTGCAAGAAAATTATATTTTGAGCACCAATATGCGAAAGGTTGTTATCTGTTGTATTTGCCTATCAGTCGATGGATACATTTACCTCCTGGAGGTTGCAGAGTTGATGGTATTCATGGCGAAGAATAGAGAGCTTTCTTTCTTCAAGGTGGTGGAAGTAGTTGCAGAAACAACCGAACCATTAACGCCCTTGGATTATCTACTACTCAAGATCCCGTCACAACGTGTTGACTCTTCTAAACCGAAGGTATCTGATCTAACACAACAAATAATTTCATGTAAAACCCAGGTGTTGAATTTGGCAATTGAATCATACTGATTCGTGTTTTACTGTTTTATTTCAGGCAGTAGCTTTGCCAAAAACTGAACCCCCCAGCAGGTCAAACCAATGTCTCCCAACCTCAAGTTACCCTGCAAAAGCCAAGGCCTCTTTCACCATACATTGTGTAAGCCAGCATATTCTATAGCAGGTTTCCTTGATCTTTATATCTTGGACTTGCATGCAAGAATGTTTGAGGTAAGGAGCCTCAACGTTTTCAACAGATATGCAGATCTGAAACCCCCAACATCTCCTACTCCAACTCCAAGTACTACTCCTATCAAGTCCAAAGAAACCCAAGACAATGCCACACAGCCTCCTCCAACCATTGAATCTAAAGAGAAGAATCTACCTCCTCTTTCTCCTTATCCAGCGTAAGAATCTTGTTCAAATTAAATGTGTAGATCAAATTTTAATAAACTCATACCTATTAGGCCAATAGTTCTGCCTTGTTGTTCTTTAATTAATGACTTTAAACAGGTACGATGACCTTAAACCACCCTCCTCTCCAAGTCCATCACCTAAATGACAGTTGAATCGACCACCATATATGCCTTTTGTGAAGGTAGATATCTTATTTCCTTTATATTTTTATCTGGAAAACTTAATCTCCTGCATTCATATTTGATTATATATTCTCTGTTGTTAAATTCTGTGGTATGCTACCAGCCAAATCCAAATTATATATGCTATAGCCACCCATTGGTGGGCATTCAAGTGCACAATACATTTTCTATCCTTCCTTCTCATCTCCCAGGCTCGTCCGAAGCAAGAAGAGTTCTAGTGTTGTTGGCTATGCCATTGTTTACTTGGTATTGTGGGCCGTGAAACAAGCTAAACCTTTCAAGTGATTTTTCATGAATTTCATCTAGTGTTTTTCTCTTGGTGGGTCTAATCTTTCTCAATCAATGTTCATGCTTCTCTATGGTCACTCACTCGGCATATTGGCGTACAAAAACATGGTTGATGTTGTTGACGTTTAATGGTAAATACTCATGCCTAATCAATACCATTTACCATGTTTAACAAGTTAATTGATAGGATTAAGTGGGCTTAAAACTTCCAAGTTCCAACCTCAAACCGACCAACCTGCCCGGTGCATTCCCCCAACGTGGTGGTGGTGTTCATCTATACACCACAAAAAAAAAAAAATTCAATTTCATATTTTGCTAAATTTTAGTAGGTAAAATAGATAGATTTAAAAATTAGTAGGCTAAGACTGCTTATGCAATTAGTGATTATTGAAGAATCCATTACACTTTGTTGGAAAGAAAAAAATACCTTAAGTGTTTAATACGGAGAATAATGGAAATACTTAGTTGATCCTTGCTCTCCAAAATTCTCAAAATTTTAAAAAAAGTCCTGAAAATGTTATGTATGATAATATATATATATATATATATAT
>JAVDBV010004067.1:0-13089 GCA_032619315.1 Piper longum | reverse complement strand
TTTTTTTTTTAAAAAAATTATACAATTATTTGCCCTGTTGTGTTTTAATGAAATTTCTCAGATCTGGCTTGGAAGGCCATGCGTGGGAAGAGTAAAGAATCGTTTTTTTTTAAAATGTGCTTTCACTTTTTTCATTTACGTTTGAGCAAATTTGGGTGTTTGGGTGACTGGGGGCCTCAAGTTGGCGAAGTCTCGGATGGCTGGTTAATTCGTACTAGTAGTGGATTAGCTGCTAATTTCGGTGCCTATCCTCCCGAGTACGCTGCTCCGAGATTTTCATAATTAACATATAAGTTCCGGTTTCAACTCTCACGCATCCTGCATAATTTTGTTGTCTAGGTCGTTTCAATATGTTGTTGGTACTTCTGTTTCAATTTCAAGGTATTCAGCAATACGTGTGTTCATTTTCCTGGATAAAAATGCCCCTGGTTTTGTTTAAGGGGTTTCATATATGTTTTTTGATTCTTAATTAACTTGCCATATTTATGTTACTGTAACCTTTGAAATCCCAATTATGCCAGTGCATTTCAATTTTTTTTTTTGAATTAAAGTTGCAGAAGATAATCCTTTGGAATCGATGTGCCTTAATATATGCTGTTGGTAGTCCTTTAGTATCCATTGTTCACCCTAGAAACAACAGACCTCATTTGGTGATTCAACTCTGTCATGCGCAGGTGATTGACATGTTACCATGTTGTGCAAAAATTTGCCTTGTAATATCTGTGTTCATAGGTTGCAAGTAAGAAAGTTTTATACTGTATCATGCATCCAATAAGTTAGCCGAGCTTATTGCAGGTATTTTGAAGCATGAATAGGAATTGGGAGAAGTGAGCTCTGCATTACCGGGAAATCATGCACTCATGGTGGAAGTCTTCTTCCAAAGACGCAAAGAAAAAGACCAAAAAGACCAGCAAAGAAACAATTTTTGATGTATTACAACGAAAGTTGAAGATTCCGTCTGAGAACAAGACTAGATCAGTGGTTTCACGCAGGCGTACCAGTGATATAACTTCTGATAAGGGATCTCTATCTCGGGTGCCATCAAGATCGCCATCACCCTCTACCCAAGTTTCCCGTTGTCAAAGCTTTGCTGATAGGCCTTGTGCTCAGCCACTTCCTCTGCCAGGTAGTGGAGTTGTGGGCAGGATTACCTCCGGCACCAGTATTTCTAAGCCAGGTTTAGGAAGATCCACAAAACCATGCTTGCCATCCTTACAAGTACCCCTTCCTGCTCCCGATAGGACATTGTCGAGGGCAGGCATTACTGATGTTGATGGTGATTTAGCCACGGCTTCAGTTTCCAGTGACTGTTCAATAGATAGTGATGATCCAGCTGACTCCCGACTTCCCAGCCCAAGAGGTCATGACTTTGAAAATGGAATGAAGACTGCTGCAAATAGCCCCACTAGGTGACTTTTAAATCCTCTGACATATGTGGATGATATTTGTTAAATTTATCTGTTCCTTGATAACAAACTATATTTTATTGTGTTGCCATCCCTGTCATCTTTACAATTTCAGCTAAAAAAATTCAATTAAATAACAGTGTAGCTGCAACCTGCATAAGTTAAATGTTTGAATAGTTGTGATTCCTTTTTTGTAATTACTGGCGATTATAACAGTTGTCATATTTTTGTTTGGTAGTAGCATTATCCATTAAGCTGAACATTGTGAAAGTGTTGTTATTAATTACCATGACAAAGTCTTTTCATGTATGTAATGAATCACATGGAGTAGTAGGTAACTCTTGACTGAATGACATGGCTACCTAACCTTATAGTTCTGTCAATAACTTGTATATTTTCAGCCGTAATTTTGCCAGTATTTACCCAAAATAAGTTTCTTGCTGAGAAACAATGCAGAGTAATTACTTAGTCCTCTTATTATGTGACTGGAATGCCATTGGACTTATAAAGTTTCACACGTTTTGTATGAAACAGGATGCATAGGGAACATTCACCTCTTATATCCAGAAAGAACTCCAAGGAGTCACTGAAGCCTGGTAGCATCTTATTAAATAACCAAAGCCTTTCATCATCACCCAAGAGGGGCAGTGCCCATCCTTCTACTCTACAGGTAAACCACAGTGCATTGGGCATTGGAAGCGCCCCAGACAGTTCAATGTCAAGTCCAACTCGGAGTCCAATGAGAGTTATATGCCCTGAACATATTGCTACTTCTACGTTTTCATGGTCGAAGGCTTATCCTGATGTGGGCTTACTGGGGTCTTGTCCATGTTCAAGCCCTGGTTCGGGGCATAATTCTGGACACAATTCTATGGGCGGGGACTTGTCTGGGCAGTTGTTTTGGCAGCAAACTAGGGGAAGTGCAGAGTGCTCTCCAATACCTAGCCCCAGAATGACTAGTCCCGGGCCCAGCTCCCGAATACAAAGTGGGGCAGTCACTCCTTTGCATCCTCGTGCTGTGGGGTCTTCTTCAGAACCACCTATTTGCTGGCCAGAAGATGGGAAGCAGCAGAGTCATCGCCTGCCATTACCTCCTATATCAGTTGTGAATACTTCCCCTTTCAATCCACCGAACTCAACAGGGGGTGCTTCAGTTCCCAGAAGTCCTGGAAGAGCTGATAACCCCACTAATCTTGGCTCACGGTGGAAGAAGGGAAAACTGTTAGGAAGCGGCACATTTGGTCATGTATATGTCGGTTTCAACAGGTCAGTTCCATATAATTGTTATTTATCCGGGATGAAAATGGTTAAAGGTCTATTCTGCAATGGTGAACGGATATTTCTAATATGTTTATGCTGCTCTTTTTATCATATATTTCTGGAAGAGGGAATATATTTTAGTTGTTCATAAATGATTTATTATAGTTTTGCTCGTCTTGCTCTCATCATAGGTCTTGCTCTCATCATAGGTCTTGCTCTCATCATAGCAGACTTTTATCTTCTGGATGACCTTTTTTATATAAAAAATCTCCGGAATCATTATGTAGTGCACCTGGCAGTATCAAAATGTTTCCCGGTAGTTGCTCTTATAGGACCATAGGAAGTATCAGCCCATAAGCTTGGCAAGAGGTTCCATAAATATTTAACTAATGAACTGCAAGAGTAAATTGGGGCTCACCAGATTTAGGATCCATTAGACATGCTTGAAATCTTAAGTCTTTAAGTTTCACGATACTAAGATATTTGAAATAGGCATGTCATGACAGAGGGGGACACATGTTCAGTTGGGGCTGGTGTGGGATATTTATGCAGATCTGTAATCCTATTTGTTGGACCTCTATGAGTTCATTCTCATTGTGTTGAAACTGATTATCATACAATAAATGCTTCTCCCTACCCCTTCTTTCTCTCCCTCACTCTGTTCATACCTTCCATCTGTATTTGTTCTGCATATGTGTACTGATTGAGTTTGTTTTGGCATTAGTGAAAGTGGGGAAATGTGTGCAATGAAGGAAGTCACACTATTTTCAGATGATGCTAAGTCAAAAGAGAGTGCAAAGCAATTGATGCAAGTGAGTTTTTCATTTATTTGTTATTGATACTTTTATCCCGTTGGTCTTTAAGATGACAGATGAATAGATTGCGTCTCTTATCCAATGTTTGACTTTATTTTAGGAAATTACTCTCTTGAGTAGGTATCGTCACCCAAATATCGTGCAATATTATGGATCAGAAACGGTATGTGTATAATATATGTTAGCATTCAAATAAGTTTCTTTTGTTTTATTCCATCATGATTTTGTTATACAACGGTAACAAAAGTCAGAGCTTATTTGACAATGGATTTGATCTTTTATAGGTAATATTGTGGTTGCCTTTATGAAGGTATTACACAAGGTTCACCTATATGTAAATCTCAGTACTACATTTCTTTGATGAGCAGGTGGATGATAAGTTGTACATCTATTTGGAATACGTGTCTGGCGGATCGATTCATAAACTTCTTCAAGAGTATGGTCAGTTTGGGGAAGTTGCCATACGTAGCTATACCCAGCAAATACTGTGTGGCCTTGCTTATTTGCACGCTACAAAAATTGTACACAGGTTGCTGTTCGTAGATGATTCTCTTTCGTGGTCTTCTTTGTTGTACATGTTTATGCTTATTGCTTGGCTGTCATGCAGGGACATAAAAGGTGCGAATATTCTTGTGGATCCTAATGGACGAGTCAAATTGGCAGATTTTGGAATGGCAAAGCATGTAAGTGGACAAATAGGAGGAGAAGCTTTGGAATTTGATAATCAATTTATGTAAAACTCGAGGTCTATGACAATATATTTATAAACTCAAGAGACCTAATAAAATAAGAAAAATACTAAACAAATTCTAATAAATTTAAGTAGAAAAAAATTCATGACTAATTCCTAAATGATGTAAATTTCTTATCCTTGATAAAGCCCCCAGTCATGCAGTATCTGTCCTGCATCTGGACCGATGGGATTGGTTTCAATGCTTTGTATCCATCGCAACAGGCGTGATATCTCCAATCTGAACACATGGATAGTATTAGAAATTTTTTATGATTGCAATACTTGCTAGGCAGCAATCTGAAATTCTGAATATGACTGAGTTATAAAAAATTGTGTTAAAAATTATATGTGTGGTTGGTTTGTTTTGTATTCAAAAGTGAATCAGTTGCTTAGTACACTTGAATTTATAATTAACGAAAAAAGAAGCTGGAATAATCTTGAACATGTAAATGATAAGTACTATTATAGTTTTTGGTTGATGTTTGTTTTCTTAATTTCTAAAAACTTGCTTACTTATTTCAGATTACGGGGCAATCATGCCCTTTATCTTTCAAAGGAAGTCCTTATTGGATGGCCCCTGAGGTTTGGGGTCTTTTTCAATTCTTTTACTGGTTTTAATGTGCAGAGGGGAAATTATTTTAAAATTCACAACTGTGTTCTTGGCTAGGTGATCAAGAACTCAAATGGATGCAATCTTCCAGTCGATATTTGGAGTCTTGGATGCACTGTTCTTGAGATGGCAACAACCAAACCTCCGTGGAGTCAATTTGAAGGAGTCAGTCAGTTGATAATTGAATTTAAGGATTGGCTAACAATTCCTGATAATTTCTTTTATGCTTCATGTACTGATGGTTCATGTGTTCTAACGTCAAGGTTGCTGCAATGTTTAAGATTGGGAATGGTAAGGAACTTCCGGTAATCCCTGGCCACTTATCAGAAGAGGGGAGGGATTTTGTGAAACAATGTCTACAACGCAATCCACAGAATCGCCCAACTGCTGCTCAACTTCTAGAGCATCCTTTTGTGAAGAATGCAGCGCCACTTGAGAGGCTCATTTCCAATCACGATACATTGGAATCACCTTCTGGGCTTCCAATTGGAACGAGACTTATGGTATGCAAGTATATTATGTTTGAACTGCCTGATTTATTATTCTACTGCGAATAAGATTTTTATCTTTGTTGTAGTGATAGAAAAGGCTTTGCAAAACCTTATAAGCCTTGATGCAACCTAGGTGGCCCATATATTTTCATCAAATCGGATGTTCTTGTTGAAATGAATATGTGAATGGTGGATGAGGACTTTGACATTCTTTTTTTCAGAGTATGAATCATTCGAAAAATATGTCATCCCTGGAGGTGGAAGGTATGGTCAGTCACCAGACTAGAGGGGGGAAAGCATCTGCCCCATCCACGTAATTCTCTTTTCCCTTCTCCCTGTTGATATGTATCTATTATCATGTCACTGTGATGGCCAAAAGGCTGATGAATGATTTGATAGTTAATATAGGAATGCACCAGTTCTAATTCCCAAATCCATAAACCTTAAACAAATTCAACATCACTAGGATGGCCAAAAATTTTTACCAGTTGCTGGAGTATGAGTGGTGATAGTATTGAGAACTAACTCCATTCTCCCTTTTATCATCCCAACTGGGTTCTGTACAATGTATCTGATACTTGATTTAAGAGTTTGTGGAACCATTTACTATATAATGTTGTTTGTAGTACTGAACAAAGGAGACAACTTTAAAGTATGATTATTCGGTATATTAACTGTTTTTGCATGTCTGGAGATTATCTTTTGGCTAGAGATAGTAATAATGTTTGATGAATGTTTACAGTTGTTTAAATTTTTAAAATGGTAGCTTTTTCCATAGACGTAATGAATTTTTTTCTACTGAAATTAGTGAGATCCACATTCCTAGATATGTATCATGCCCAGTATCTCCTAATGGAAGTCCGCTTTTGAACTCAAGATCTGCTCAGAACATTAATGGAAGGATGTCGCCTTCTCCAATATCAAGCCCAAGAACAACATCTGGGTCGTCAAGTCCTCTTACTGGTGGTAATGGGGCTCTTCCTTTTGCTCTCGTCAAGCAGTCAGTGTTCCTTCCTGAAGGCAGTAGTAGTATGCCTAGATCCCCAAACCACTTTTACAAGGCTAGGCCTCCTCCACATGCTTTTCATGAACTGATGACATCAGAAAGTGACATGCTTGGAAAGCCTTTTGGAATAGGGGTACACGGTGAAGCATACGAGGGACAGTCAGCAACGGCAGATCGAATTTCAAATTCGAATTTGCGCAGTGGTGTCAACCTAAATCCTTCACTTGATGTTGATCAAGGTTGTCCAACATTGGGCCGTATTCTTGGAAACTGACCCTAAAAGACCCCGATTCTTTAGGTCAAATTTTGGGGCTGCGTAGAGAAACAAGTTTTATAAAAGAGTCCTCACATAATGTAGCTTTTCAATGTGATTTGGAGCCAAAGCTCTTGGATGCGTGATATGATGGGGGGTCGGTTCCAAACATCTTGGTATGCAACCTTACTTTTTTGCATATGATTTTTTTTCTTTTTCAACTTGTTGATTAATCTGTATTTATATCTGTAGGTGGGTGAAAATATGGCCTCCATTATTTTTTTTTTGTTCACAAGGTTTTATGCAATGATAGTTTCCACAGATCAGTGTTACTCGAAGACTTGTACATTGTAGACCACGACACAATTTGGGGTAAAGGAGTAAATCTTGAAGCAGTAGCAATAGGTATTGGAACGCATTGTAAGTTATTCTTTTCAACCTTAAACCAGGGTACATATGGAGAGAAAAATGTGGAACTCAGATTTTTTGGCCAGCCGGGGAGTGTATGAGTGGGTCAATCTTAGCTGTTTATAGCCTGTACTTTGTTTGGTTCAGGTTCAGCTCAAATGTGGCTGTTGTATAATGTTCAACCCACTTCAGTGGTATGTACATCTGTACTCAAGAAATCAAAATTTTCTGAGTCAATTTTTGAATTTTCCTTGTAATGTAGCTGGGATATTATTATGTAGACGTCCCTTGTTTGTCTCTAGATAATCATGGTTGAAGAAAAAAAACGGCATGTTCTCCCCTTGAAGATGTGACATACCATAAATAAGAAAGGGTAAGATGCAATTCAAGACGCATCTCTTTGAAGAGCCACGCCTAAAAAGTACAGCCTTTTGAACAGCGCACCTTTTTAAACGCCCATCAGCAGAGAAATGGATTAGGGATGGGTACCTATTTTATTTATATTTGATTCTAAATAATTTTGGGTTTGAACTTTTCGTATATATAATATATTTTAAAATATTTTAATTGAGTTGGGGTAATATAATTTATATTAGGTTCGAATTGGTGATATTTATAAAATTTTATTTTAAAAATATTTATTATTTATTTTTTTATTAAAATTTACATTATTTTAATTAATCAAGAGGATTCGGATTGGACACAAGATTGCAAATTTGGATCGAATATAGATGTCAGGATATGATAAATGAAATGATGTAATTTTTAAATTCGGGTTCATATTTTTAGATTTGAATCATATAATAAAAACATATTAGATCCGTGTCCAAATTGAACCCATCCTCCGATAGATCTATTAGAGCCAATCCCAAAAAAATCCCTTCCTCTATTATTATAATTATTAGTAATTAAGAATTAATAATAATACTGTGCGTATTAGAATACTAAGCTTAAGGTGGCGTTCAAATATAATGTGAAATGAGCATGCTTGGTATGTTTATATAAGTATACAAAACTAAAGACTGTAAAATCAGGTGTCATTGCATGTCTTCTAACTAATATTTTCTATTCACAAAAGATAAGTTCCCCCTTAAGTGTTTAATTAGGATCTATCATATGGCCTCCGACAATACTGTAATATTACTTTTTATTTCTTATTTATAAAAGTAAATTCAATTATAATTTTATCTTTTATGATTACAAATACATGTAAAAAATCTAAATTATCTAAATCAGACTCTATTTTAGGTGTAACAAGTCTTAAGTAGATAAATGATTTATTAAATTAATAAATGGATGAATGCCAACTAATTAATAAATAATAACATATTAAGATTTTTAAAAATAATCATAATAAATAAGAAAATAAAAATAAATGCCTACTATAATATAAATCAAGTATTGTAAATGTAAAAAAAACTAATTGAAATATTCTATTTTAAATTAATTTAAATATGTAAAAATGCAAATTACTCGATAATATTTAAATACAAAAATAAGAAATTACTAAAAATGTGCATTGCGCCAACTGTTCGTAATTTGTAAGACCACCGCATCCCACGCACGCCAAACACCCTCGCCACTCTGCCTTCCATATCTGCTAAAAAAAGGTGGATGGGTCATGCTGTTGTTCTTCCTATTCAAGTCAACCTTCAAAAAAAGGAATATTTGTATGAACCCATCATATTTGTTAAGATCGGAGGACACTGAATCAACAATGCATCCAATTAAACATTGTTCCTTTGCAAGGCTTGTCTTGTTTGCATCTTTGGATATTAGATCCTCTGAAAGTGTAAACTACACGTATAGAATGTGAGGATATTAGATCCTCTGAAAGTGTAAACTACACGTATAGAATGTGAGGATTTAGCACTAGCATCGAGAGTGAAGAGTGCTATTATTGTCAATAAACAAATCCCATAGGCTAATTCACTGTCCAGATTTTCGTACATTGTATCTTTTGAGTTGCGAGGACAGCTCTAATCGCAGGGATCGCTATCATCTTGTCAAGGATAGAGCTTAACACATTTATCCTCAGTTTTCAGAATGCTAGCAGCCAGATCAACATTTGAGCCATCAAAAGGCCGTGAGTTTGAAGCCTAAAAGCATAGTGCTACTTGATTTTGCCAATTCCCATCGAACAAAATGAATGCACTTCGACTTCATCGTATCCTGCTGCTAATGCAGTCTGCACTCTACAATCTACCCATTGCTCTCAGTAGTAAGCACAAAGTTGCTGATCGGAGCAAACCGATGCAAATCCTCCTATTTCTAATTCATTTTTGAGTCGTTGGATCATTAGTGGCTTTCTGGCAACCTGTAATGTGCAGCACGCACTATCAACTTGCAGTGACAAAATTACTCTATTCTACAAACAGTGCACAAAACTAATGAAAAATTGAAAGATGAGTGGCCATGCTTACTAGAAACTTATTTTTACAACTGAAAACTAATTGAATTGACCTATGTAAGAGTCCTAACAATTATGAAAATTTACGCTCATATAGTGATCCAAAGATTGAATATTCAAAAAGAAACTGGTGAATCCCCACTCATCGATTCAAGTTTCTGCTGACTTGACAACAAAAAAGGGAGCATACACTAATTTGTTTTCACATAATTCACAATAATATAAAATATAAACCCTTTCATTTGCTAAAATTAGTTTCCATCTGAATAAAATTTTAAATACATTAAACAAACTCAAAATTACTGTGGCAAGTAATTGTCGAACCAAAATGCAATTAAAAAAAATATGTTGTTAACAATGGGGAACATATATGCAAGTTGGAAACCGGTGCCATTTTCCTAAAAGACCACATAAACTTGACCCTAGCACTAAATGTCTAATGATAATAAAAAAATAATACTAACCTCCATGGAAATTCACTTGTGTCTATTCCAGCCTGATGAAGCTCGTCCACATACTGCAGTGCTTCTCGGCACTCTTCTCTGTCATCAAAGAATTCCTTCTTTTCACCTTCAATTTGGAAACTCTCATGACCCTTGCCAGCAACTACCTGTAAATATAGCAAGATTGGAGCTCATATACAGAATGTAATATGTAAGTGTCGATCAATGTATGAACAATGTCTATTCGTGGCAAGTGAGATAGCTAGAAGAAAGAGAGGTCAGGGACTAAAATAGAAAGTTATGAGTGAAGATGTCCAAACTATTACTTAAGCCGTCAAATTAGGAATATACGAATTAAGAAGCTTCACTGTAAGATATTAGAGGGACTGAAAAATAGTCAGTTTGAAATCAGATACATGAGGAGTGATAAAGGTAAAGGGAGTTCAATAGCTTACTACACAATCACCCTCCTCTCCCATAGCCACAGCGGCCCTTACAGCCACACGCCTGATATCATGTAGGAAAAGCCTATGACCATTCGGAAGTGGTGGATAATAATCATTTTCGCCATATTTTAAATAATCTTGCATACTCCATCCGACACCCGCCAGCATATCATCCAATATGTCCACTGACAATTATAGCATCAGATTTATACAAAGCTACACAACAATATTTATACGAAAGCTACACAACATATCCAAACCAAAATGTACCCTAAAATAATAGGAATTTTGCTGCAAAGATTTACGAGAATATGGATTGAACTCTAAAAACATACATGAATCTTCATTCTTTGGATTGTCTGATGTCAGCATAACAACATCACTTTTATCGGTTGCTATCTTGGTCATCAGAGGCCTTTTCCCCCGGTCACTCTCACCAACACATCCAAAGACTTGTTATAAAAATAAGAGTTAGATGAAGTACTTTGGCACAATGCAACTTAAAAAATATTGAACTGTGAGAGTACAATCTACGATAGATCAATAGATAAGAATCTTCTCATATTATCAAATGGTCCCTTTTTTATAAAATGAAATTTCCATTGTATAGTCATTGCTAGGCACCCTTACCAGAGTAATAAAGGGCATTATAGAAAACAGATTTTTCTTAGGTTTCAATCCTCACAATGATAGTCGTATACAACTGCAGAAGATTAATCTGCATTTTCCCAATTTGTAATGATGTGACCAAGCTTTCTGATTATATATCAAATTCTTATAATTGCTGGTTAGCTTGTGACATAAAAAATTGATGGGATACATTTTCTACCAGATTTCTTTTAAAAGACTCACATACTTCACTAATATTAACATGGTTTTCTCCCACTTAAGATTGGCATGTGCTTTTGTTTGAATTTAACTATAAAATAGGGCTTCAACAGTGAAGACAATTAAGTAGTACCCCTGTTTTCATGCAACCATTGACATCTAGAAACGTCATGTCTCAAGTCAATCAATGCAAATGCGTTTTAACCTAACTCATTTATGGAATTGCATGAAAAAACTGAAGAAGAGCTAACATGCACTGACCCACAGAAGGAGATTTGATTTATGGATATTTACTTCAAGAATTAGTCGTTTATATTAGAAAATATACTCTAGGCAGTTGTACCTGTTATAATTCTTCGTGGACCCAGCTCCCTAACAGCATCAAGTAGTCTGGATAAAGCATCAGGCGTATGAGCATAATCCACAACCACCCCAAAGGCCTGCTCTTCATCTATCAACTCAAATCTCCCAGGGACTGCATCCACCTCTTCAATTCCTCTTACAATATCTTCTAATGGAGCTTCAACGGCAATTCCAACTGACACGGCAGCAAGAATGTTATAAATATTATGCCTTCCAAGCAAACCCGATGAGATTTCCAAAATCCCTTTTGGTGTATTGACCAACACTTGCGTTTCAAACAAGGATAACTCAAACCTTAACGGGTGTACATCAGCATTCTTGTTCTCCATGGCAAAAGTTACCACTGGCACATCCGGATTCCCTTGTGCCACAAAGAATGGAGCATTTGGGTCATCAATGTTAACTATCTTGCGATGCCTTTCAGGGTCTACCATTTTAGCAAACAGCTTTGCTTTGGCATCTCTATAAGCCTCAAAAGTTTTGTGGAAATCAAGATTAACCCGTGTCAAGTTGGTGAGAACCGCAACATCGTAGTCAATCTCATCACATCGACCAAGCGCAAGGCCATTAGAAGATGTCTCCAAGACAACGGCCTCTGTCCCATTGTGCAACATTTTTGCCATCAACTTCTGCACCGCCACTGCATCAGGAGTAGCATTCGTAGCCACATCAAGCTGGTTGTCACCGTGTATATAGGATGAGACAGTGCTCAACATTCCAGTCCTCAGAGCCATAGCTTCATACATGCTTTTCACCAAGTACGAAGTCGTGGTCTTTCCACTTGTTCCTGCGATTCCAATCACTGCCATGTTTTTGGACGGGTGTTTATAGAAAGATGCCGCCAAGATTGGAAGGACAGCATTTGTGTCCTCCACAATGACCAATGCCTTGCAACCCAAGGTTTCATCAATGTTGATTTCCTTGCTCGCTACTACTGCAACTGCACCACGCTTGTCAGCTTCGCTCAAGTACAAGTGCCCATCGGTTTTCATCCCCACACAGCAGACAAAGAGATCTCCACTACTAACCTCCCTAGAATCATGTTGAATCCCAGAAATGGTCACATTCAGATTGCCATAAACCGACACAGGCACCACCCTGCTCTCATCCAAAAGCTCGGCCAAAGTCATCTTGAATTTGGGTTCCACAACTCTAAACTTGGTTTTGCTAATACTATCGAAATCAAGATCGAACGGAGAAGAAGAAGAAGAAGAAGAAGAATCAGGGGAGGTAAACGAAGAACCTGCTTTCGTATCACCACCGCCGGGGAGATTCATGGCCTCCTCCCCCTCCATATCTGCATCTCGGTCAATGACAGTCAGACCTTGCAGCTCTTGAATCTCCTCCAAGTCCACCACTTCCTCCGGCAACAGCTCATCAATCCCCTTCACATCCGCGTCGTCTTGGCTGGGCTCGAGCAGCCCCTGCTTCACAAATTCCTGCCTTTTGAGGGTGATGGCCCGATCAATCTCCCCGAAGAAGTCGTCGCCGGAGGCATCCGCCGGCGGCGAGGCCTGGGCGGCGTCGGGCTCGGCGGCGAGGGCGGAGAGGAAGAGCGACTTGTCCTGCTGGAACTGCTCCTCTTGGAGCTTTCTGGCGCGGGAGGCTTGGCGGTAG